>JANTNT010122201.1:0-10808 GCA_024752375.1 Entacmaea quadricolor
AATACTCTTTAAAAATAATGATAACAAAAATACTCGCTAATTCTACCACCACCCGGATAGTTCATTTGATTGGGGCGCCTGTCTGTTGTGCGGGAGATCGTGGTTCGAGTCCCGGCCGGACCAACACTCAGGGTCTTAAAATAAAAGAGGAAAAAGTGCTGCCTTTGTTGCAAATGGTTAGACTTTCACGTCTTCTCGGATAAGGACGTTAAATCGTAGGTTCATGGGCCCACTGTAATTGGTCCCTGCCTAATTATATAGGCAAAGCTAATAAACTAAACTAAACCAAAGTGGGACAAAAACAAAGAGGTTCGGAGCAGATGAAGACAGCGCAAAATGTGACGTGCAGTAAATGTGAATAGTATTCTGGAAGTACAAGTACTGCACAAGAAAGAAGAAAGAATGTTATTTGTTGGCAATAATAATTTGTTCTAATGAATCCAATCCGTCTTGCGCACATTGTCTAATTAGGCCTGCTAAAAAGACCATCAAAAGCCAAAAACATATGAGTCATGATTTAGGATATCTTCGTTTTATTCATGCATCGCACAATAGATCAATAGCATAAACAATAGAGAACAATATAGGCCGTAGGTGTTGATTATCCTAAAATATGACGGGTCTACTTGATTTGGGACCGGTCATTATTTATAGCCAGTGGTGGGGCGGAGGATTTGCTCATTTGTAAAACCAATTTATAATACTCCCCCAAGAAGCCGTGAAAATGTTTCTGACACACCCTTGTGAAAGACTGAGAATCGACTGCACCCCCCTCCATACACATAAACAGATTATATTTGTACTAGTGATACTTACAGTTTCAGAGATTGTCTTGACGGAAAACAGGCACAAGGTAGTCAGAAATAAATTCAACGTGCAACTCTAATCTTTCGTTTAAGTCACATGTAATAAATTCGTCATCAATGTCTACATGATCGTCCTCTTCTTCCTCTTCATCTTCAGATTCAAGATGGAAGTTCAGTTTTTTCTCCCTCCGTCTCTTCATCACTATCATTAAGATCTGAATTTTCTTCTGAGTAATGAGTTGCTGGTTCTTTTAAATGGGTTTGACAATAAAAATGACCCCTGATGGCTTTCGCTTGATCATTTTTCTTTCCAACAGTTGTGAGATAATGTTTCTTCAAGTATGAGTCTAACTCTGTGACACGGAGTTTGTACAGTTTTCCTCCTTCTATTCCAAGAGAATTCACAAAAACCTTTGCCATCCCTTTTTTTCTTTCTTTCTTTTTCCTTTTTTCTCTCTTGAAATAATTTCTTCTCGATGTTTTGTCTTTTAAGTGATTTATGTAGTCTATCACGTGTTTTTCTCCTACAAAATACTTTTCCGTAAAAGACTTGATACTTTTTACATCATCAGCGCTGATTGATTTACTTTGCATATTGATCTTTAAGATATTTTCGCGGAAGATAGTCGTCTGGTGTTGTCTTTTACTGTAATGTTGTCCACACCCAAATAGTGTCAGGGATTTGCTTTGTCTGGCATTGGTTGAGGGATTCTTTCCATTGGTGGACAGACCCAAGCGTGATTTTTGCACCATAAGTACAGATTCACAGTCGGACCATCAGCTTCCTTCATATGCGAATTACGGCAGTACTCCATGAAAAGCTCTCTACGAACATAAATTGTGTGTCCATGAATTCTTTAACCTTGGAAAAATATGCTGCGCCAAGCACTTTGATTTTCGTAATTACGGACGCCTTGTGAAAATGATGAAGGTAAGATGAATTTAAGTAAAACATTTCATCAAGAGGCTCGCTGAATCTACCTTGTATGTAGTCTTTGAGCACAGGTGCGTCATCTATTCTTTCTGATACTTGTCCGGAAACACCATTTACATTTTTTTCCATTCGGTTTCTCTATTGTTCGTATTCTTTACGGCATCGTTTCCTTCCCTCAAAGCACCCCCATCAATGACAAAATGTGGGTTTGTAGGTCGTGCTGTCTGTATTTTCTCTGTCTGGGTCCAGATTGCGTCAGCCAGGACGGGTTTGCTTGCTTGTCTGGGAAGAATAGAAGAGTCAAAAAGAGTACTGGGATTTCATACTTAAACAGATCTTTGGGATTGTCATATCGCCCACTGGTAGCAGTTATACTCAGCCTCTGAAATAAAAGTTGAGGATCTATTTGCACTTTGCCATCACAGCTGCACTGCAGTTTTGGATGCAAGGATAATTACTTGATGCTTCTTTTCAAAAGTATACTCATGGACATTCTTTCCGACCATCGACTGAATAATTCTAACGCCAACGTCTTTAGCTGTGTCGCAGTTCACGCTCTTTTCTGAAACTACGCCAGTTGCAATGCTGTGAAGGGTTGTGTCACAACCAAATGGACTTCTGTGGGACAGATAATTAATGATCTTTGTGGTGTCACTATAGTCCCGCCTCATCATAGCCTTTGTAGCATCTTTGTGTTGACTTTCTATACTGGTATGCTGTTCACTTGTATTGAAGTTGGTGTCGGTGAGTTCCTGCATAGCATTATTAACATCTGCACATATTGGAATGGACATCACCCACACCAGACGCTGCGTCTCTGTCATTCCTCGTCCTCTAGTCAGCCCACAGCTTGTTTTGATACTTCTCATTAATACCTACATAAAATAAGATACCTAAAGCATAATAAAATTTCATATGGACCTATGTTGTTAAGACGCTGTTACACAAGGGAATCTTTCCAGCAACTTGTCTCGGAATTTTGTTGCGACATAAAAATAGCGCGTTGCAGTTGCAAGAACAGGGTATGTTACACTAGGCAATGTTTTGTGCAACTTGTCTCGCAATGGCGACGGCAAGGGGCTGGGATAAACACGACACATTTATAAAAGTGAATCTTATTGGTTGTTAATTCAAATCGTTGCGAGACAAGTTGCAAGAGGGGTGTTACACTAGGCAATGTCTCGCAATTTTGTTACGAAAAGTAGAACTCCATTCTACTTCTCGCAACGGATGTGGCAACAAAACAGCGCCTTTAGTAAGTGATGTTTTTGTAACCAATTTTTTGACTTGCTAAATGATTAAATCGGTCGATAACCCAGCCCAAAAACGATCACTTCGACTCACTACATGCAAACCTTCAATAAAGCTGTTAAAAACCACAGGGTTGGTGTTCTATAGATCTTTCATGAACTGTAGGTAAACAAATATACGCTGATTTCGCATAGAGATTATGGCCAGTAGCAGCAAAGTAGGGTAACATATCACCAACTACCTGAAGGTGGAGTTTCCAGTTGCCTGTCCGCTCTGCTTTTATGAACTTTCTTAGAATATCCACCATTTTCATGTACTCTAGCCACAACATTGCCGTGCGGCAATTCTTCAAGGAAATTCTTTTGTCTTCTAGTTTCTTGGCAACAGTATTCAGTACTCCAGAGGAACTAATTTGACTTGTCATTTGCGGAGTTTCCAAAACCTAATTATAACAAAAATAATAACAAATATTTTCACAATAAGGATAACGTCAACAGTAAGATAATTGACTTATATTAATAATGATAAAAATGACAATCATAATGATACAGTAACAATCAATACCTGTTCATAAAGAACCTTAACAAGGTCTAGTTCTGGTGTGCTTTCTTCACGATCCTAATGATCTACTTCTAACTGCAAGTCAATGTCATCATGGATGTCAATATTTGAGGACTGGCCATGGCCTTCTACGCTTTCTTCAAATTGCATTACATCTGATTGTACTTCATTTTCACAAGTCAGATCCAAGTTGGTAGTAACTGGAAGAGTAAGACCAAATTTGTCGCATACCAGCAACGAATTGAGAGCAGAGTCAACAAGGAAATGTTCTCTGACAGCTCGAGCTACGGCTTTCCCACTGACCATATGGCCAGCAGCATTTTTTGCATAAACTAACTCCAAAGTTTCTTCTATGCCAGAGCCCGCCATCAAATTCCCTATACATTTGTGCATAAAACCCTCCTAGCCGTAAGACAATTGATTGTATTTTGCTTCCTTGCGGTTCCTCTTGAATGATGAGGAGAGCCTTCCACCACAATGGCTGGTCGAATGTTACAATTGGTGTAACCCCATAACGGCTGGCTTGTTCGGTTAAGAATGAAAGCGTTGAATACACACAGGTCATATCACTGGGATCAACGTCTATCATTGGAAGAAACATTACAGATGATTTACCGGGGTGGACATCATGGCATACATTTTGTATCATACCAGACCACCCTGGACGGGGGGATCGAAACAGGGGCAGAGTTATCTTCCATAGAAGGTCTTGGCTTCAGTGTTATCTTCCATGTGTATTTTCCGTAGTTCTTTGTAAAGCAGCCGGGGAGTAGCTTCTTTGGGACCATGGTAAGGGCGTATAGTTAGTTTGGCCACCTTTTACTATCTCCTGAGTAGTGACGTTTTTTTGGGGAATTGGTATGGTGCTCTTGGTTCCAGGAGTTATCGTGGCGATGATTCCCATTCCATGGAATGTACCTGACCCGTCTAATGTTCTAGTGTTATGATCGACGTTGTCAGCCACAAATTGCATGAAGTGTCCAGGAACCCAGCCTGGTATTTCTATACCTTTTGCAACTGCTGCACTCTGCTCATATTTTTGAATCATGCCATAAGACGAACAGAATCCGTGAGAGTTAAGTGAGTCAACCAAAAACTTCGATGCAAAGTGATGCATCTGGACACCTAGCCCTAGCTACAGGGGTGTAATGATACTTCTTGGCCTTGTAGCCTGAACAAGAGCTCGTCCAAGAGTGGCAAACTTTAGGCGTATATCCTTACCAGTAATCAATGTTCTTAGAAACGTTTGTAAAATGTCCGGAACAAAATTTAAGGCAGTGTCTACAGACCACATCTCCACACTTGATGGATAATTATCATTAGATACGTCTATAGTCATGATTTTAGTTTTGACTAATTTTGCAACTGTTTCCACTATTCTTGACTTCTCTTTTTCAACACCATCGTTTTTTGGCTGTGAATAAAAATCTTGTACGAACTAATGCCACGGTGTGGTAAAACGTCACAACATTAGGCTTTTTTTTCGTTGAAGTAATCATAATTTTTTCCCGAAATATTCTTCTAATTTTTTCTTCATGTATACAGTACTGTAAGCCTCCTCCTCAGTCCCTTCAAGAAACTCAGCCATTTTGTTAACAAGATCTGAAATCGTTAGTTGTTCGTCCTCATTTTCAAGCAGGTATGCAACTACTTGTATGAAAGCTGAGCCTTTTATTGTGTCTACTGGCCTTCCTTGTGTCTTTATTCGCTTCCAGCTTGCATCACTGTTATCATTGTATTAGGGATTTTTTGCCTGTTCGTAAGTTGCTGCTGCGTGACTGATGGTAGAGAGCATCTGCTGCATGAAGGTCTGCTGCATGAAGTTTGTGACCACTCATCATTTCGTTCTTTACATATAGTTAAAATAGTATCTTTTAATTCCAAAGTTCTGACCAAAAAAAAAAAAAAAAAAAAAACATCAGTTACTTTCCTTTACCCTTCAGTAAGAGCAAGTTTACCACAGAAAATACAGTTTTCGTGGGAATTAAACTGAGATTGTGTAGAGCGGCGTCTTACAGCTTCCTTGAGAATTTCATTTGCCTACGATGACGATTCGTGCTTTTATGGTCTTACAAGGTCCACACGACATTTTTTGTGAACTTTAAAACCAGGATGAGCATCAATTGAGTTGTCAATGTTATTTATGGTATTACAACCCTTTTGTGTGAGAAATGAAAAATTTTGGTCTTCAAAAAGCCCTCCACAAATACAGCAATTGTCCATTCTATATCTTGTCTAAAGTAAATTAAGAAAGAAAGAAATCATAATCGTGTTAAAAAACAAGCTTTGTGTCAAATTACACAATTTTAACAAGTAAAAAATGAATCCATTATTAATAAACATCTTACCTTTAAGCATAATATTGTTCTTGATGAATAATAAAACAATAAAATCCAGTATTAACACGGAAAATAGTCGATAAACTTACATACAACGTAGTAGAATGTAGAATTATATTATCTTCAAGGAATTCCTCGCATTTTTTTTCGTGAGGATCTGGAGTCGATTTTCGAAAATTTTATGGTTTTGTTTGCTTGTTTATTTGAATTTCAGATAATGTTTGTGTATATCATTTTACACCTCAGATAAAAAAAAAACGACTCAGAACTATCAAACACGATTAAACTATTTGCAAAATTTTGTAAAAGTACATTTTTCTATTGGGTTTCCTGTGGATTACAATAGTAGTCATATTTTCTTTGTGAATTAGTATTTCTATCTAATATAAGATGTTAATAATATTATACGACTAGAATAAGCATTTTTACCTCAAGAAATAAAAATCTAATCAAACTCTGACAAATTTATTTACTTTTTCTTGGTTTGGGTACCCTGTGTACAAACGAGGTATTTTCGACACTTTGTGGTCAGTTTTGACCATTTTCCCCTTTCCGAATTTTGGGGAACTTTTACTTTTAGTATGTTAATAAGTTCATCTATACCTTTCGTTTGACATCAAAAAAGCTTCTAATGCAATTAGTTTGATCGTGGCCTTGTAAATTTTGTAGAATGACCGGACTATAATAATACCGATGATGATACTGTTAATAAAAGTACTATTCATGCAGTTTGTCTACATTAAGCACCGGTCCAGGCACGCTCAACTTGTAACTTAAGGTAAACGACAGATCGGACGGTTTGAAATGGGAGTGCAGACTTACAAAAGAAGGGAAGCCACACAAAATTACTGTAATCTTTCTAAATCTTGCTATTTCTACATTTGAACCCAGGGACGTCGTCCATTTCAAAAAGGCTTTTGCATTTAACTTTGATTTTAATCGGTGCAAACTATTTGTGTGTCATACGTAAGGTCCACGTAATTTAATGAAAAAATATAAAGCGCATGCGCGTACAAATGCATACTGTGCAGATTTAAAGCACGCGGGCATTCACACGATGCGAAGCGGAGTGTCTCATACCTTCACGAGTGTTTTTATAAATTTCCAATTGCTTTTAATCGTCATACAGCACAGCGGATGAGCCTTTTATTATAAAATACAAATCACAGTTGACCACACAACCGTGCTGTGTGCTGAATTTGCAGCACGCGTCTCCGAACCAATCAGAACAAGTGATATATCTTAGTTATTTTATAAAGACACTAACACTAATACTATTTTATTTGTAGCGTGCCCTAAGAAATATGAAAAATATTGTGTGAATGGAGGACTCGATGTCAGTACGTCACAGCCTTAGAAAAACCTCGGTGCAATTGTCCGGAAGGCTATACAGGAGATAGGTGTCAGAACGCTTACTAATTTCAAAGACAAGTCCCCAAAATAACTGACTCCAAACACAGAAGTATAGTGGAGTCTCGCAGTGAAACATGCAGACGGTTCTAGATCTAAAAAATGTGAATTAATAAAAGAAAAAAAATAGATCAATAACGTAATATAATCCCTTGTTCGTCAATTTTGCAACATATCCTGTGAAAAACCAATGAACCTAGGGGGGTTAAAGGACTAAAAACTTAATCGCCAGAAATAACGTGCACTCGCTCCGTGCACCCCTCAAAATACTTCTTGTACCAGTCTCCCTAACAATCACCGGCCATCAATTTCAGATTAGTAAAAATGTATGAAAAACTTATTTTCCTTTCAAATTGAGAATTCCACAGAAAGTTGATTAAAAAGTTAAACCTCAGACTCGAATCTCGAGTACATGATCTAACGTCACACATAAATATATCTGCTAGATTTGTAAAAATCACTTTACTTTTTTCGAAGTCAAGTTTTCGTTGATTTCTTTGTAGACAATGCATTGACCAGGTGCCATTTTGTTGTCAAATCCATGTAAATCAGGGAACTTTTTTGTATAGAAAAATTATACAAATCAAAAAGTTGAACCTCAGATGGTGGTCTTCGATAGTTGGTTGTTCGATTGCCACTCTATTTACTTTCCCAGGTTGTAAAAAGATATTACTTTTTTGAGTCGATAAAACGAACTCGAATCGTTCTTTACAAAATCTTTGATCGTCTGCCAAACGCCCAACTTTCGGATGATAATATCTTGGAAAATATAAAGCAAAATTCAGCGAAAAACCCATCATTTTGAAGCTTGTAAACAGTAGATTACGAATACTGAAGAATTGGTGGCCAGTTCTAACTCATTTCCAACACAGGTAAAGGGCAAGTATGCTTATTTAAAAACTGTAGCGATCCGTCTTAATGGTCGTTGGTTGATTAAGTGTTGAAGTCGTAATTATATCGATACCAACTTGTCAAGTAATATTTCAAACACTTGAGAGAGTGTTTCCTCCCATTTCAAACACCGAGAAGGGGGGTTGAAAAAACGAGGCGCAGCCGAGTTTTTTTAACCAACTTTGAGGTGTTTTGAAATCGGAGGAAACACTCTCTCAAGTGTTTGAAGTTATTTCTCAATTTTATTAATAATTTGTGGATAAACTCAAAGCTAAAGTTGGCTTAATTTATGCAAGTGTTTCCTCTGATTTCAAAATCCCCTACGGTACTGATTTTCTTTGTTTTGTCCTCATTAATTATTCATAAATTTGGAAACTGGTCTTGCCACCATACGCCTGAAGAGCAGGAGTGATGTCATGTCTAACCCGATATATTGTTTGTGTTCAATTGCATTCTTTCCAGGCATTTGCCTGTATACCTGATTAATTATGCTTGAACGAATGGTCTATTAACAGAAGATGGCTTAAGGATGGCCAAGTAGTAATATCGATACCATCTTGTCAACAGGTGATGAGGACAGGTGTGATATTTCTATAGTAACTTGTCAACACGTCTTGCCACCGTACGTCTGAAGGGCAGGTGTGATGTTATGTCTAAATTTTATGGTTCGTAGCTTCTTAATTGCATTCTTTCCTGACATTTTCCTATTTTTCCAAAGCGCAAAGTTAACCCTTAGGTGTTCATATCTAATTTCTCGTCCATCGATGTAATTTCGCGCCTAAAAACGCGCTTGTAAAAAGAAAAGAACACACATCTTGCCAAATTTAATTTTACAACAATAAATAAAGCTGGTATAAATAACGGAACCACCTGCAGCGCGATCATAGCATTGGTATAACTGTTACCATTGTCTCTAGCTGTGCGGTTCATCCGACCACAAAGAACAGTAACAGCAAAATAAATCCTAAATAGCCTAAGAAACTAGGTGAGTTTTTATAGATCAGTTTTCGTATGAGTGACAAACGTACTGTGACTTCACTCTTAAATGGCTTCCGTATTCAAGCATTTTGATCGGATGGTGCCTGTTTACTCGCTTTCTGATTTATTAATCCGAACAGAAAGCATTTTAAAAACAAACTTTTTAATTTAACAATAGCGTTCCGCAAGACAAACAAACCCAAATGACTCTCAAGGGATTTCAAATGATCCATTATATTTTCTGTTGTTCTGAATGCATAAATTCAAGATTATTTCGGACTTGGAGCAGTAGGAACTAAAAAGCGTGTAAATAATCGAAAAATCTGAGTTCCGAAAAGAAAAATTTTTTTTCTTTTGTCAGTGATTTACTATCCACCACTCGGTTGTATAATTAGGTCAGGAAATTTTAAGCCGAAAGAAAAGTCTAAATCAAAACATGTAGTGCTCTAATATGAATGCTCATTAATTATTCAACGGGTATATCTCGATAAAGACTGAGATGTATTTAGACAAATCCAGAAAAGCAGGATTTACGTTAGATAAAATAAAGCCCTATGACGCTCAACAAAAACAATGTATAAAATAAACACGACTAAATTCTTTATTTCTAATAAATTCTTTAGAAGAATTTTATTCTAACGTTTGCATTTAAGGAGGCTCGAAAGAGTATTTAATTTTGGGATACACCCATCACAGTGACCTAAAAAAACTTTTTATGGCTTAGTATATGACAGTAAGTCAACCGGTCAAATAAAAGAACGTGAAGTAAGGATTCGAATAAATATGGAAACATGACGTATAACGTTTCTATGACAAAAATGGAACACAGATAAGAAGACCTAAATTTTACATTAAAAAAATCATAACTTGATAACCGCTTGTTAGAATTTGCTAAAAATCAGCATGTTCTAACTTTGTAAACTAATCTTTCGTTTTGATGAAAAAAGAAAAAATTATTTAATAGAAAATCCATAAAAATCAACCATACCACTTTTAAGAAGTTCCTCTTTACAGAATGTTTTAATTTTTCGTTTGCAGCTTCTAACACTTAAATAAAAACCACATGCAAAAATTAAGAAAATTTTACAGAACCCATTTTGAATTATTCAAGATTAAAGACGAAAGTTTTGGGAACAAAATTTTGAAAAAGACAATAGTTATACGTTAAAATTATCCTTAGAGCGCGCGCACGTTTAGAGAAAACCCTTTGGAGCCTCCTTAACCTAAAATTACAAAAAACAAACAAATAAACAAAAAACAAACAAAATAAACAGAACAGAACAAAACAAAACAAAACAAAACAAAAACAAAAACAAACGTGGTTAACATACGGGTAGGGATTTTAACTTATAGGTTCTTTTCTGTTAGTAGAGAAAAAATACTGGGGTTAGCCTTAAAAAGACATTTTTGGCTACCTGATTTAAATTTGCTCCAAGACACAAGTCGAAAAACAATCAAATAAAAAAAAACACCTGCAAGGAGGAAACTGTGAAACACCTGTATCTCGCTGTGTTTTCAGACGAAAAACTAAATTCCTTTGAATTTAAATCAGCAGGCCTAGGATACGCAACGTGTAAAAAATGTTCTAAAAGCGTGACAATCTCATTATTATTAACAACATGCAGTCAGAATCGGTGA
>JANTNT010122312.1:0-10806 GCA_024752375.1 Entacmaea quadricolor
CACAAGCCAAGTTCCCGAAGAGATTCCACAAGCTACGTTATTCTCCCGATCGAAGCCTATGTTAAGAATTGAGCATGTTATCAATGCAATAATCCCTAGAGTTCAATATTCAAACTTCGTGTGTGGAACATCAACTACAATTGAAATAACAATTAAATGGCAAAATTAAATGCTTAAACAAAATATTTCAAAGACTATTTGGCTGAGACAACCCCTTAATTGTCCATATTGCGTCTTGACTTGCCTTGCCCTTACATGTACGATTTCACAAGAATTTACAAACGAAAAACATCCTTTGAACTAGTCAAAATGCAGCGTAGATCACGGAACGGATATTCACTCCTGAGCTCAACATTTTTGAGTATCTATAGTACAATACCTCGTCTTCAGTGTTCTTTCAATTAATAAAGTGCTAGTCAATTCGCTTCCTACCTTTCGCCGCTGTCGAATGGTAAATTGGATGCAAAATCTCACATGATCCTTGGAACATCAGCTTCGTTGATTCTGTTATTGCTTACACAGATGGATTGCCATTCTTACAGAAACGAGGTTTTCAGGTGAGGCAAACCCTAGAAGTGCGATATTTCTGCCCTCAAATATAGAGTAAAAAGTCATGTGCCATTCAGTTGTGTCTGGTTGCTTCCCTCGTGTGTCACGGAATCGATGCAACAGTCGGTTTTATAGCCTGTATATGCCACAAATCCTAGCCTAAGTATTTGATAATAGTCCTTAGAAAACGTATAATTCAATTGAGTGTGAATCCTAGCCTTCCTTGTCATAATAATACTACGCTTGCCTTCGCAAAACAAAAATAAGACCCGATGTGTTACTGAGTTCGCAAAGGGAACAACCGCGTACCGTGTTTATGGCGGGCTTTAAGAGGATAAAGCAAATGGGAAATAAAACGCTCGTGGTCTACCAGGTCACTTCTGTCATGTGACAATCAGTATACGTCCACAAGACAAGTATAAGCTTGGCAAGTGTAGGCGGTTTCTTTCCATGGTGTTGGTGTTGGTGGTGATGGTGTGGGCTAGAGGAATCCCCTGGGTGCTAAACAAAAAATTATGACCAACGAAAAAGTTAAGAGAAAATGTCTCCTTCATTGCAGTGGCTTCTTTACTCAACCATCTCTTTTCAAGAAGAAAGATAATGATGACCCCCCACCCTTTTTCTACTGCTAAATATTTGGTGACTCTCCCCTGGATTTTTCCGGCCAACACCAAAAAGTGATTGCTCCCTTACCAGTTTGTGTCACAATGAATTGGGAATGTTGAATTATTTTGCGGAGGGAGGAAAATTCGAGAACCTGGAGAAAAGCCCTTGAAGCACAGGAAAGAACCAACAAACAACTCTACTCAAGTCCCAATCTTTGTTTGAACTTCGAAAAGGCCAACATGTTTAGAGATTATTATCGTTGGTCGTTGGATTTTCAAATGGAATTTCCATCATTTTTCTTATTAATTAATTATTCACAGATAATCACTGAGTCAGAGATGAATAATTGTTTTAGTAATAGTTCACAGGTGGTTTTTTGAAAAGAAAAAATAATAATGATGAAGCAACGTGAAATACCTGTCAAGAGCGGCGCGTAACGACAGCAAACTTGCTTTTTTGTAATAGCTTGCGTCCTTTCTCCTTACAATACAGAGACGTAGAATTTGGACAAGCTTGATTCATCTTTAGGACATCCATGTTCTCAAACTCTGTAGTAAATTCTGTCTGTTCTTGAAACAATTTTGTTGAAAAATGTGTCGATTGAAAATTGTAAACAATGTAGTTGACAGCTAATCGTGTCAAAAATTTGTAAACTGTGTTTTGGCCGACGGTCAACTTGCATATATTAATAAAAAACCCTGAAATTCACTTTACCTTTGAACAATCTTACACCGACCAAACTTTGCTGCTTCTTTTATGCGTTTTGGAAGTAAAATTTTCTTTTAAATTTTCAATCTCTTCTTCGCTTAGAGTGAAAAAAATGGCTCGCAACCATTTTGCCTAACGCTTTAGGTGATTGAGGAGTAATCCGAAGTTCTCGACCAGTGAGAGCGCGCGATTTTCTATAATCACCTGTGTACAAAATATTTCATAATTTTTGAGCGATTCACCGGACCATTAAGGGACCAATCACATTCGTCGCTTTACGGAGAGCCAAGGCCGGCCTGCCATAAAACTAAGAAATACCTGTTCTCCACTTTGCATGCATCGGTTCGCTGGATAAATCGCCCGGGTAAACGAGCCTTTAACCGGCGAACAAGGCTGAACATCGAAACTAAGTAATCAAAAATGAATTGTTGATCTTTTTTACTTTGATAAGCTTGGAATTGTGGGTCTTTGTAGAAACGACGTCTTCTTGTGTTTTCTGAGGAAGAACCCTTGCAAAAAATAGCCAAGAATATCAAAGAAATATACTATATTCAATTGTCGATGAACGTGCAGTGAATCCATATAATTTAACTCAGCCATAGAATGTGTTGCAGTTTATCTGATTCAGTTGGAGATTGTTCTTGATTTTAATTGCGAAGTTACTCTCGCTCTGTTCATTGTTATAAACTTTATTATTCTCGCCAGAGAATAAGAAGAAAACTAACTATTGACAACAGTTTGTCAGGTTAAAGTTCTCGACGCCGGTGGAATCGGGGATTCTGATTGGCTACGATACTGGGGGTGTATCCTGGTGAAGTAAAGTTTCAAAGCACTGAGGAAGGATTGGACAATCTAGGGGATGTTTTAATAGGTTCAACTCTGGACTTCCGGCTCCGTACTGTGAACGATTTAATCGGTAAGATCAATATTTCACTGCATATTAGAATTTACCTATAGTAGTAGTGCCTTAGATTTAGTAGTTTATTTTATAAACTTCAAACGGAAATCACTAGGTATTTGTCGTAAAAAAGAAACAAGATAGGTAAGTCAGTACTACTTGTTTAGTATACGCAGCAGTCGAATCGCTCGTTTACATGCCAAATAACGACTGCCTCGCTTGTTGTCATAAAAATGTACGCCGCACTTTTCATGATCGAAGTAATTTCTATAGCGGTTGACATGTTTCAGTTTCCCAAGGAATCGGTTATTTCCAGTGTAGAACAGGCGGCTATTCAGTTTAACTCCAGACAGTATTCAATAACAAGCTCAGTCTGTGTGCATTAGCGCCGACTGAAAGAAGCGAGTGAGTTAAGGTCATGCGACTGGCAAGTCAAACATCTGTTAATCAACCAACGTATTCTCTCCAAATATAAATGAGATACAATTCTATGTCGGGATTAAATGTCACAGTTAAAATAAAATACAGCTCAGACAAGGTGAAGGTGAAGGACCAAGCGAAAGACGTAGGATTTAAAAGGATCAACAGATATAAAGGTAAAGGAGAATTTGTTCCTCGTTTGTTTATTGTGTAAACATTGATTTTACATTAATAAGAAGCCTTCAAACCAACTTATTTCGCAGCACAGAAGCTCGGAAAATTCTAAATTTCAAATATATTATGCGAGAAATTTAGCATTGAAGAAGACCGAGTGCGCATGGTCGGTCCCGAATAGAAGATGATTTATTTATCGATTCCTATTCTCAGAATTGGCTGTATTTCTTTATGTTCCAGCTATTATGAACTCACCTAACCAAACATCGTTAACTGCAATGGAATTGTTATGTGAGGAGTACTTGCAGGTGCTTGACAGCTGGCAGAGTGGTGTATATAACATACGAATAATGCACCATGAGGTATGGCGTGACTTGAATCATGTTGATGGTATTATCGAGAGACGAGCAGGCAGTCGAGTGGAGAAACAAACACGAGTTCTTCCTGTTGGTGGTAAAGCGGACGTGGATTATATGTTCCAGGTTAGTCCGGATCCAGAACCAGACTAGCTTAAGTCTACGCTGCACGTAGTGAAAGTCTGGTGAAGAAAGACGCAGGTAGATCAGTTTTCGTATGACTGGGAAACGAACGGTACCGTGACTCTTAAATGGCTTGCGTATTCAAGAATTGTGATTGGATGGTGTCTGTTTTCTCGCTTTCTGATTGGTTCAGAGCGGAAATCATTTAAGAGTCACGGTACTTTACGTTTCCCACTCGTATCAAAACTGCTCTTCAAAGGAAAACGTTCCCGGCTAGAACACAAGCCCAGTTCCTTCTTTGATTCTCTTTTGTATTTCTGAAGAAAAAAACGAGGATCTTGTTAGAAGAAAAGTTCTATCACTTAATTTAAACAAAAACGGTAGCTTCGGAACGACAAAAAAAAAAAAAAACAAGATCTTTTCAACAGAAAAGTGTCTGTCACTTGATTTGAGTAAAAAGATAATCTAGACCGACAACAGGATTTCGAATTTTTTGAGATACAAATGTGTCAACCCTCTGGAAACTGTTTATTTACAGGGCACAGATTTAATGATGCATTTCGCTCTCTCTTATGTGAACCAGCGCATCCTTGAAAGACTTGTCCAAAGATTACTAGAGGTTTTTAGTATTTCTTGCAGGTTGATGGTGTTTTAGTTGGTGCTGGAGATGGAGATCACCTCGAATTCCAATCATCTGCATATTCTAAAGCATATGGCAAAGTTATTGCCTCGAAGGGATGGATTGAGGACCTCAAAGAAAACCGGTCAGGTGCATTGGGAAAAATATTTGACGAAACGGCTTTTCAAAGTCTTGACAATGACAAAAAATATTTACTGAAGCCAAATATCTTCAAAGAAAATATTTTTTCTCACTGTAACTTTGAGATGCAACGGAGTAAAGTGAACGAAAGCAAACCAACAGGTCCTTCGGTCAGCGGTAAAGGGGCTTTGAATGAATACGATGTGGTGCCTTGCTTAAAGTTAGATCGCTGGCCAACTGTTGCTATGGACTGGCAGTTCATGGCTAAAGAAGATTCTTACACGATTGACCGAAAACTTAGAAAGTCAATGGTAGAGAGTATACCGATACTTCTTGTTCCAACTGGAAATCCTCTATCACCAACAGCAGAAGATGAATGGAGGCTTTCATTTTCTTTTGTAGAGATTGAAATATTTAATAATTTGATACCAAAGCAACGTCAGTTGTATGGATTGTTAAAGTATTTGTTCAAAGAGTTGTTTAATGAAGTCGATTTGCTTAGTTCTTACCATGTGAAGACACTAATGCTTCGGAAGGTTGACCATGAGCCACTGGAATACTGGGAGAGAGTTCGTCTTGTAGATTTTATAGTAGAGATGTTTGAAGAGATGTTTTCTGCTGTAGATGAGGAATTTATTCCACATTTGTTCATCAAAGAATGCAACATATTTCCACTGCACAAAACTGACTCCAAGAAGAAACAGCAGTTTAAAGATGTTACCCACAATGGATTATTTTATATTATCTTTCAAGCGATAAACAAAACGTTGCTTCATGACCTGACACTCGACGCTACAGAAACAGACTTGCTTAAAAGTGGAAGTAAAAAACTCAAAGAAATGGCTGAAAGAGGGGTACAAGAGTCTTATGTTGCAGGCTACCTGACCAGACTTCTGAGTGTCTCATGGTACTGCCTCCAAGAAACAGCACTAAGAGGAACTTTACACAGACCAATCAACCAATTAAAAGGTCTTCTTGAAAGATACAAAGATGACGAGAATATTCAACGATTGCTTCCGATGCTTGAAGTTTTGGTAACATCAATGACTGGTGATAGGAGTACTCTTGCTGGGGCTGACGTCGCTTTGAGGAATGCATCAGAAGCAGACAAACTAAGTATTTTGGCTCACCACGCCTTCATCCTGTACATTAAACAGGAGTTTACAGAATTAAAAGAAACTCTTGTCTGCATGGAAGCCTTAACTACGAAGGATTCTATTGGCGTTACAATCACAAAGCTGCAAGTTGATGTTGACTATCCCATAGATTACCTGACAAAACATATGGTTTGTCAACTGAAAAGCAACAGGTTGTACATTGAGCCTAGAGTACTGCACCTCCATTTGAACATCCAGCTTGCTTTGTTTGAATCCATCCTTGCAACAGAAGAAGGAAGGAAAAAGCTCCAAAACCTTGTGAGACGATTAATAGAACTTGTAGAGAAGGCTTCGGATAGGGAGCCATATTTGGGCAAACTGTCTTACAAACATGCAGAGATTATTCTGCTGCGAGGATATGAGGAGTATTTTAAGTGTAAGTGTGAAGAACAACACGGGACCACTATTGTTATGCCTGTGACGATCACTGAAAAATGTCTAAGACGACGAGACTCGGCCACAAATTTTAATCTTAGGTGAATAGGTAATTTACCTGCTGACTTTTTAGCATCCAGCTGTACAGTGGTACTACCAATAGGATTAACAAATATGTATGTAAATATGTATACAACAGAACTGACCTTAAATTTAAACTTGTATGAATCTGAAGTGTACTTTAAGTTGCTGTGTGTCATTTTCAAGCATTACGATTAAAGAATGTTTTCGCTTTTTTAATGGTTCACAGCGAAAACTGATTTCTTACTCATGCAAAATCTGTTCCATTCCGTAACGTACAGTACCAACAAACAAGCAAATAGCCCACTTTCGATATTCTGGTTCAGTGATCACACAAAAAACAATCAGAGTCGAGGCTCCGGGGAAACAATGGGCTCATCTTAATTATTCATCGTACGTAGTTTATTGCAATGTGTAGGCTAATAAATATTTGACACGCCTAAGTGGGAATGGAAAAGAGTATTATAAAATAATTTTAATAGTACGCGCGCTGTGATTGGCCAATTAGCCGTGTTTCATTTGCCTGTCAAGTCATGGCTTTTCCCGGTGCGCGCGTCAAAATTTTGTATTTTCCCGCCTTTTCATATTTTGTTATTCAATATGTTTTATATTATCTTCTTATACCATTCTTATAAAAGAAAAAAGTATTTATCTAAAAGAAATGAAACATGCCTTTTCCGTGTTGTCGCACCCTAATGAAACACCTCAGTATGTTTGTGAGAATTCTCGAGCAGATCCAAACACTCGAGGTGCAGTCTCGTGTTTGGACTGATCTGCTCTCAAATTCTCCCAAACATACCTCTGTGGAAAGTGTGTTTCATTTCTTAATTGAATCACTAATGACACTGACCTCTGCTTTCCTTGTATTCCCATAGCCTCCTCCGCAGGCGTCTCTACTTTTCTCTCTTGGGCTTCCTGTGGCTAATCAGTGGATTTGACCGTTGGGGACTGAGAGTCTCCCTCTTCCTCCTCTTCCAAGCTGCTCTTCCATAGATGTTCCTTTCATTTGCCACAGCAAGCCCAATAAGAGAGAAGTAAGAGATGCCTGCGGAGGAGGCTAGTATTCCCACGTGTAGTTTCGAATTCGGAATTGTAAAGGAGGAAGTAGCATTACGAGCCTTTGTGGTTCATTACCTCTAAACAGACCGAATTTGGTAAGTTTTATTTAAGAATCATTTGTTTTACTTTTATTAAGTTCGTTGGCTACTTGAAGTAAAGTTTTCACAACTTGTTTAGGAAAGACAATTCTTCGATAAATCAGTTGATTGTAAATGTTATTAATACTACATAATCTAACGATGGTCAATATTTTATCTCCGACTCTTTCGAAAACCGTTATTATCGTTATTATTTATTCTAATTCATTCCTTACTAGATCTCGCTTGATTATAATTATGTTAAATTCATGATATCTTACAATTATACTTAATTAAATTTTAATTATACTGGAAGTTATTTAAGTGGTAGTGGTACCGTATCTCCCGCGTATATCTCAGAAATAATAAGTAGCAGTATTGATACAAAAGAAAATTGAGAATCATTTTGTGATATTTTCATTGCACTGGTAATTTTGTATTAGGAATTCTAACTATACACGTGTCATTTGTTCAAGGAACTTCGACAGGTCGACGACACGTTTTCCAATAAAGAAATAATTTAGTACTGAGCTAGGACACACATGGTTACAGCGTTTTTAAGTCACGAAATCTACTCTCTATTAACATAAGTGAACTGTTAAACGTGGAATGATGGTAATTATAAGTAAAAAGACCAGGGGAGTTTTATTAACTGATTCGTTTTAAACTATTTTGAGAACTTAAAGTAATGACGAAGAAAGACTAAGACCATAATGTTTCACTGTCACATGCGAAACAAACTACAGAATTAGAAAGAGTAGACTGTTGTATGCTCTGTCATCGATCAGACATGAGTCTATCTTATTACAAAGAGTGACGTGTAAGTCCTTAATCCTCACCTATTTTTTCTCGTATTCTTCGATTCTTTAGTTGAGCCGTTTTTCGGATTTCTGCGCAATCTCTTCGTTTAGCCGAGGTTTTTCGCTCATTCTGTAGTTGATGCAACACAATTTACAAGAAAATTTCATAATTAAAGTTATTTTTTCCTTTCTGTTGTCAGTAGCAAGCGCTTTTACAGCGTGCGTCTTGTTTCTTTACTCCATCAATGTGATCTTACCACATCCGAACATGCTCCTGGCATTGCATATTTGTTTTGCAACGTCATTACCACAGACTAACCAAAAAATGATCCGTGGTTTAGGATTCGTGTGGTAGTTTGTTGGTTGTAGCGTTTGAGAATTAGATATCACTTTTCATTTGGTTTTGCAAAATCACAACGAAGTTTAACTGTATAAATTATCTTTGAAAGTTTGAATATGATTCAGTGCTCTCATACAGCTGTTAAATAGTAGTTGAATTTCCCAAACACTTACTGAATTCACTGCCCCTTTGGCGATAAATTTCGCGTGTCGTAGTTTGCATTTGTCTGTCGTCATTTGTTTGTGAAATATCATTTAAAAGTTTTTCGCTAACCATTGTCATACTGCTTGTTAAACGGCTGTTTCTTAATGTGACTGGATTCGGAGCAAAATTTCTTTCCACACTTCATATGACAACAACCTGTTTCACTCAATCTTTCACTCAATCAAAGTACTCTTGGTACCAGACGTTCTACTTCCCCTCAGTGTACACGGGCCTGGTGGCACGAATGGCCAGTCTCACTTCCATGCCAGTGTTTACATTCATAAATCTGATTATTAGTATGAAATACCGCGACGTAATTGGTAGATTTGAAAGCTAACTATATAAACCGGTTTTCACTACGGAAATGATAGCTCTTGTTGTGCGTTTACTGTCTATCGTAAATAAATGAAATAAAACAAGCCCGTTGCTTTTTCAATACGTTTTTTTATATTTGAAAGTATTTCTATGGGTGTCTGGAGCATTTTATAGAAATTGTTAAAAATTTTATAGATGAATATGCTTATATTACTTGTTTTAACGACAATAAATATAATATAAGTTAGGCTGTGTGGCCTTTGAGTAATTTATTTCTGATGTAAAACTAGCCCGGCTTTGCGGCTTTGCTACTGAAAAGTCAACAAAAATACTTGCAACATCAAAAGCACCTTCGAATTAAGTTCTTTTTAGTGTAGTTTTTTAACATAATGTAAATGCAAATGATTGATCAGGACTTGGATTAGGACTTTTAGTTCTTTTATAGCCTGCGAATAAATTTGAGGAAGGCGGATATTGCTGGGTTTCAATCAGCTGACTGAGTCTCATGGATCTCATTATCAATCTCAAATGGTGGTCAAACACTGACCACCATGTGCACTCAACCAAGTATTTTTCTTTTGAAAACTTGTCATTCAGCTGATAAAAATTCCACACGAGACCGGAAATGACGGCACGTGAAACCCAGCAATTCTTCGAGTTACGCGCTTCGAGTTCTGCGCTTTTCGAGTTACGAGCTAGACCACCTAATTATTACGTTGTCACGCCTAGCGCGTAACTCGATGACAAAGGTTAAAATAATAAATTTTACGGAGTTCGAGTTAGGCACTACTGCAAATTCTACTACATAAATAAAGCATTTTTTCTTTTGTAAGCAATTATTAATCATATATTATTGTCTTAAATTATTGTTATTAATATTATTGGCTAAAATGAGCTAATAACTTTTAAAATTTAGAATGTTTAAGATTTGAAATTGTGTGACTTTCTATTGTTAGTAGATGGCGTGATTATAGCAGCAAACAAGACAAGTTGAGGTCAAAATACCTTCAATTCAATCCAAATTCATTTAGAGAAGGTTTAAAAAATATTTACCAGTTTAGCATAGCTAATCTTCCACTGGGCCTTCTAAAATTAAATAGAACAAATTAATTAATAATAAGATATAATTAAAAATAAGAATATTTTTTTAAATTACGAAAACTATGAGAACATTTGGAAATTTAACTACAGAAGTTTTACTGAAAATTTCGCCAGTTCCTGGAATTTACAGTACTTGTTTTAATTCAATCATTGGGATTTTTAAACACTTACTATAATCACAAGAATTTGTCAAGTAGTTCTCGATGGATCTGTTAACTTCGACTGACGTTTTTCTACAGCGCGCTCTATTTCGGTTAGGTTCGTTTAGGTTTCGTTTATACCCCAACGTTTCTACTCCATTCCGGTAACGCAATTTGCAGCTGGTGTAATTATTGTCAAAATACTTTAGCCCTGAAGAAGCACTGGCAGTGCAAAAGCTCGGCAAATAATAAAACAATGTGGAAGAAACAAAACTTCAATATATTAACGATAAATTTTAGATTTTTAGTTTAAAGTTCAGAAATATACATTAACTTCTATCAGGTGTGAATAGTTAATTAATTTATCGCGAATAAACCATGAGCTATAGGAGACATGGATTTCGTGTTCAAAGGTCAAACGCCGATCAATAATTTAAATCGCTGAATTAATTATATTACCGTTGTATGTCCTCTAATTTATTCATTAGCTTTATCGAACTATGAGAAATACCTCATAAGTAACAGTAAATCAAGCTATCCAACGTCCAACGGCACGCTTTTCC
>JANTNT010122534.1:0-10800 GCA_024752375.1 Entacmaea quadricolor
TTTTCAGAGCCACCAAGTTTAATAAAGTCAAAGAGTATATGCTTTACAATGAGATTGATTATTTTATTTTAACACGCACCGCGGCACTTAACAAGGAGGTAGACGGCGTAGCTACTTAAGGAATCTTTTTTCCTACGCACTAAATCTGATAAGAAAAATATATATGCTGCCCTTTCTTGAAGCAATAAAGGCATATGACGTTTGCACCCCCAGGGTAGAGGAGCTCAGGAAATCCTGGGAGGTGTGGACTGGAATTAAATGGAAATCCTTCATGACTTTGAGTTCTTTTTGGAAGCTCTTGGGGGTAGGGATCAAAATAAACAATGTAAATGTAGAAGAAAAAAATGATATCCTCAACCCTGGGGTTACAAAAATCAAATACAATGGCCCAATGAAAGACAGACAGACAAAGGTTTTTTTGGAAAAAAAAGTGTATGGTAATTGAACATGTTATCCTACCAAAGACAGATATCAAAGGTTTTATTGGAATAGGTGTATAGTAATTGAACATGTTATCCTACCAAAGCCCTGTACAATGGTTCAAGACGAGTTGATCCTCTGTAAATCCATTCTGATCTGTTATCAACCTGAAATAACATCTAATAACATGCACACAGAATACATTAGAACAGTTTTTATAGGACCGTGAAAAAAGTAAGTCGTGAATGTGTCATAAATACCACATTTTGATTGGATTTTGCAAAGGTTTTTGCAGTTTCAATACCACCAAGCTATGTCGTGCTGTGCCATGCCATGATACATTGGTGTGCTAGTGCAATGCGATTGGCTAAGAAGCAATGGCGTGCCTTGCTATTGGCTAGTAAAAGAAGCCATTTGAATGGGATATGATGTGACATGTTGTTGTGACATGTTTGGCTTTGTGTGATTAGAGGAATCTCTGCCAAGACCACATACTTGTCCAAAACTGACAAATTTATGCATGACATTGTATTGTAATGCATTTTGTTGTATTGTCATTCGAGAATGTATTGTTAATCTATTGTTATGATGATATAAAACAATACAATGCCATGCACAAATTTGTCAGAGTATTGGACAACCCTAAATATGGTTACAGGTAAGCAAAGTTAACTTTGAGACATGCTTGATCAGCGGTGCTTTCTTAATTCAAACGTGCTTGCGTGAAACATGGTTAGTCCATACGCTTGCTTGCTTGCTTTGCACTCATTTGTGGCTACTACTTCTCATTCAAAAGTTTGTTTTTTGACCAAGTTAACAATAATGATAATTCACAAGATTATTTACCTTGACTAGACTCGAGTCTACTTGCATTACTTTAGCCTTGAGCCTGGAAGTTACATGTATATATTTAATTAGTACACATTTGGGAAAGCATGTGCATGGCAAGTGCTGCTACCTGAGGTCAAGGGTCCAACTCCCAAGCTCAGGACTCATGTGAGTAGAGTTGTTTGTTGGTTCTCTCCCTTACTTCAAGGGTTTTCCCTGGGTTCCCTGTTCCCTGTCCCTCCACAAAAATCAATATGCTAACTCCCAATTTGATCTTTGAGTTTGCTATGCCCTGACTTTCATCAGCCTTGTGGTTGTATCAGGGTTTGATCAAATGGATCCATTTCCATTTATTACAAGAGAAGTTTCTTAGTATAATATTTACCATTTTCCTCTCCATTCTGTCTTGACCCACTGGTTAGTCTTGAGCACAACCATTGGTCTCTGATAAACAAAATGAATGAATGAATGAATGAAAATGAAAACATGGGAGGATCAAAAGATGAATAAATAAATTGCATATGAGTGAGTGATTGATTGAGAGAGTGAATAAGTGAGCAAGCTAATGGAAGGATCAAGAAATGCATAAATAGAATGCTAAATAGTAAAGTAATGTTTATAACCTACATTAGGGAACTCTTCAAGGTACTCTTGAATGAACTCCTGTGAATGCTCAGCTACTTCATTCCATACTTTATCACCTGTAAAACAAACAGTTTAGTTTTATATTTCTAAGTAACCTGCAAGAAGTTCTTTTGACACTTTGGATGAATGATGAAAAATAAAGATCTTTTATTAACTAAGATATATTTACCAGTATGATAGACATGGTGTAGTTTATGTAATGGCAGATACTGAGCAAAACCATCATCAAAGAAGATAAGAAACCTGAAATAAAAAATCCAGACAAAATGCTTAGGAGTACACCCATAAGTGACTAGGCTTAACCACAAGGGTTCAACAGTAGCTCAGTGGTTTAACACCTTGACTGGTAACCAGGGAGGGTCCTTGGTTCAATTTCCTGCCTTGAGAACTCAGATTTCTTTTCAAAACTAATTTTTGATGAAAAAACATTTCATTTTTTATTAAAATTGTGAAGTGCTGTTATGATACTGACCTATTGCTGTTTTTAGCACAACAAATCTCAGCAACAATCCCTGCATACAGCACATCAAGCTTCCCATAAGGACCTGAAACCCAACAGCGAACTAATCAGGTTAACCATAACAACATTAACAGCATTTATTTACACCATACAATTAAAGCAGAGGTAAGTAACCTGAATCAACAAGGTAACACCTACAATGATTATACCTAACCTTGCTTATAAAGTGTTATGATTATAGACTGACAAAATGTATTAAATGATATTCACACATCTTTAGCCTGCTGTCACAATGGATTGTTTACAGGGTGACTACTTTAACAGGGACCACTTAGACAACAAGAACCAATTGGTATTTAGAATGAAAACATGAGCCAATCATGGGAGATCACAATCAGTAGAATCTTGAACTCAGCCAATCACAGTGTTTCATTCCCATGCTCTCTTGATAACATCAAAATTGTTTGTCAGACATTATCAGTCCGGGATTGTCTCCAAATCAGGAGATGGATGTTACGTCATGAATCCATTGTTCCGTCGAAAATAACCGAAAATCATCAAAAATATTCATAGAAAAATACCTCGTCCAAAAACTCTTGATTTTCGCGGCCTTCCGATGATTTACCACTGAATATTGAACTTTAGTTGGAAGGCAACATAGTCAAAGAGTTCGCAAGAGAAGAATAGCGTCCAAGCTGGCATTTGTTCAAGAGAAAATCTTTATTTAAAATATGTGTATGATTGCCGTGTTGGTTGTTGGATTACCGGTAAGTAATGGAATGTACATTTTTTCTGTAGTTTACAGATTTTTGTGGGGATCAAGAGTATTTTTCCTTTAAAACTTAATATATTAACAAACTTTGTGTGAAGTTTCAAGATGGTAACCCTCTTAGAATTTTGGTAACCCTTGCTCAAGTTTGGTGGCCTAGTCTGTCAATAATATTAGTACATCATGTACGTGTGGTTTGAATATATAAACAACTGATAAAAAAGAACCGTTTGAATGAAAACACCATGCCACAACCCAATTAAGACTTCATACTGTTTATCTGTAGATCAAGATCAAGCATGGATGAGGAACATATAGGACAGATTTAGAAAGAAAGATTTAAAAGATGTTGCGGGATTTATCCATGTGCTTGCGAACGGACAAGCGCGAATATGCTGCGCCAGTTCGATCAAAGATGATCTAGAAATTACTTAATTGATATGGTCTATGAACTTCCCACTGGCGTATCTAAATCATTTTGAATAAGCCATTGAATAAAAGATGAGTTTATTTTATAAAATTTATCGTTTTGTATGTAGTGTTTAATCTATTTTTATAGCCGATTGATCCGAGGGTCAACTTCACTTTGATTCTAAATTTTTTACCAAAATACCAAGCTTTACATGTGATTAAAAAGTTACAAGTCTCTGATGTTCCTATAGATGATAATTTTTTTCACTGGGGACAAATAGGTGCTTTATTAGACTGGGATAAAAATTCAGTTGATACAAGAAGCATGCGCCATCTTGTTTTTTGATGTTTTGACACGTGATTTTTTGTTTACTTCTACTTTCAAGAACAATGGATTTGTGACGTAACATCCATCTCCTGATTTGGAGACAATCCCGGACTGATTATTCAGATCTTAGCTTGTTTACTTGCTCCTGATTGGCTAGAATGGCTGAAGTTAGAATGCATTGTTTTCATGTTAATTGGTTGTAGTTGTCAAAGTGGCCCCAGTTACAGTAGTCCTACTCCAGTGAATTTTGTTTTCACACAAAATAAGGCTTAGGATCTGAATATGATTAAAATATGAAATTTAATTAATAAGTCAGGTTAGTCTATTTTAAAAACCATGCTGTTTATCCTTTATACTATTAATAACAAGCATAACATGCAACAAGAGGGACAGTAAACAAAGCCCATGCATGCTGACTACAAAGGAATGCTACTATCTACAAGCTTTTATATCTCTATACAAACAACAAAATGTAACAGTAAGGTGTGGTAAACAAAAACATGTAACAGTAAGGTGTGGTAAATAAAAACAATGTTAAATGGAAAAGTGGCAGACAGAATGCATTTTTGAAGAATTTGTTCAAACCAAAATTGGAGTTTATGATTAGATTTGAAATACTTAAACAATAATTATACCCATCTTATTTTCAAGTTTGCATCTAAATGCCAAAAAAATAGAAAAGGAAAAAATTTTTTTGTTTTATTAATGTCTCCCATTATACAGATGAAAGTCTGTGAACAAATGTTGATGCTAGGCACAGTGCTTTGTCAAAATCATCTTTTGAACTTTCATTTTTCAGTATTATAGTAGATCTCCATAACATTAAGTACCAGTATGAGTCACTTCAACCTTGTAAACTCCAATTTTCTTTAATCAAATCTTCTAAAATTTTGACAGCAACTTTATTCAATAACACAAATCCAAGCTCAAGATAACAATCTTTTTACACTAACGCACAAAAAGGGTGAAAAGGAATGGCAAAACAAAGATAAAAGAAAACATGAAAAGGAATGAAATAGTTTTGTAACCTTCTTTGGCTTCCCGCCAGGATGCAGCCTCGTCTGCTGTCTCTCTTGGTCTTAATGCTAAGAAAATGAGTTATTAAGTACTGGTTAAGTTATCAACATTATGTTTAACCAAATGAACAATATTTTGCAGTGTTTTACATTTTACATACAGTTATAATAACAAGTAAAGGACAAGTCTCTTCCTGATACCAATATCACCAGCATCATTTTCATAGTACCTTAGTTTGTTAATTCTAATTCATCCTCTTATACAGTGGAACCCCTCTAAACTTAACCCTCATTAAACCAGAATCCTTTCTATACTGGATGTTTTTTCTGTCCCAAAATCTCTTAAAATACATAGTTACATTTTCCATATTTTTGACCTCAGTAAACTGGAACCCTCAATTCCAGAAACCAAACTCCTTTTTCCATTTCCTGACCATTAATTTTATCAACAAAGAAACTAATTAACCCTGTTAAATTGGACTTGTAAATTTTAACTTATTAAAGAAAAGTGTCTAAATACAACAATCGTTAAAATAACACACACAATAACATTGCGATAATTGGGAAAACCTCGCTAAACTGGACGGCCCAATAAACATGACAGTTCATCTGGTCCCAAGGGTGTCTGGATTAGACTGGTTTAGACTGTAATGGTATTGGAATTAAACAGGAATTACTACCTTTATCATTGAAGCACAACCTGCAAGGCTCTAGTTCTTATTTGCATACTAGCATTTCTTCAGCTGTCAATCAAAATACTGGGAACATGTTTCCTGGTATAGAAAAACATGGCTCCTATTAATGACCAAAATTTGTAGTTCAGGTCACAAAATTTACTATAAAGGGCTATAAGGTAAAAGAAATCCACCAACAAGATTAAGTGCCATTTTTGTAAAAAAAAGTTATTTGATTGAGCTGTTGAAACACTAGTTTGCAAACGAGACATCAAGCTTCAAGGGTCACAATTCAACAACGATAGTAAAATATTTGAATAACAAGAATAAAAACTGGTGATAATGGTCCAATAAACTAACATAACTTTTTATTCTTTATTACAGGTGAACTAGGATATTCATTTATATCTGCTTTGTTTTAAATACTAATGATCTTCAAATCCCTTCTTATCAGAATTTCACTCTAGACAAAAGAAACAATACATTTGTACTTATTTTAACCCTTATCAATGAGTTAAGCAAATGAAAGTATTTTGCATCTTTTATCAAAACAAATAAAACAAAACAATAACAATTAGGAGTGTATAAGACCCTTAGAGTGATCGAGCTTGAAGAGATCATAATTATTGGAATTTTGTCAGTCAAAGGATTTGAAGTGTGCCCCTATACTACATTGTTCTGACTTCATTATTGCATTTTTCCATTTATTTTTCAATTAATCCTTCATTTTTTTTAAACTTCAACTAATGGCTTCATAAGTAATAAACAAATAGAATACTTTCCCGTGTTTACATAGCCTGATGTAAACATGAAGGGAATTTGGGAGAAGACGAGAGCTGTTGTGTAAAGCAATTATAGGTGAGGTTTTGCACAGTCTTTCCCAAGTGTTTATATCAATCAGGATATGGAAACATTTTCTATTTGTTTTATTAAATAGAAACTCTACCCGAGTGTTTACATAGCCATGTATATTGATACGGTTGTTAGCCAATCAGAGCATGTCCATTTTATAAATTCAAATATCAACTTCTTTGGCAGGCCAAGGCATGTTTGAAACACTTAACTGTCGAAACAGAGCAAAATTAGCCAATCCGGATAAGGTCAACTACATTCCATTGAGCTGCAATGAATTGATAAACACATTCTCTTACATATTGACTTTGCTTGTTCAAATTTGAATTACGTTTTGATTTTATTAATGGAAGATTGAAACAACCAAAAATCCAATGATGAATTGAATAATGTAGTCTAGTGAGGGCACACTTAAGTCCTTTGACTGCAGCATGTTGTTTTCTGTGAAGAAAGAAATCCACAACCTGGAAAAACTCTTGAAGCAAGGAATACAACCAACAAACAACTCTACTTGTACAAAATGCTGGGTCTGGGAATCAAACACAGGTAGCTGTGGTGGGAGACAAGTGAAATCAGTGCTTGCTCCCCATGCATCACAGGACTGACACACAAGAAAACAGAACAGCGTAGTGATAAAATACAAGGCATTACCTACTACTCTGCTGCCAACATTTAAGACATCTACTGGAGGACTGCTCTCTAGAGCGATGTGGTTAGACCTCAACAACCCTCTGTTACCTTGGTCAAACTTAACTCTAAACTTGACCTGAGATGAACACAATGACAGATCAGTATGTTTATTTATAACATTTCAGAAGAAAAACAAGTGATATGAAAGAACAATGTTTTAGAAACTGTTACAATATCTTTATCAAGTACAACAATGGCGAAAATTACAAGTTAGTTGAAGTGCAATGTATATAATGTGCATAACTATATCAAGTGACTAAACAAAAGGTTTTGCCTTGATTGTGTCTGTTTGGGTGTTGAGGTTTTGCCTCAGTTTTCTTATGTACAGCATCTCGCATACTAGGCAGTCAACTATCTCACATACTAGGCAGTCAACTTTGCTTTTACATTTCTTTAAGAAAGCATTTCTGAATGCCACTTGTATGTTGATCATGTGAGTTCATATACAGTTGCTTATTACATACTCCTCATGTAATAATAATAATAATAATGTTTCGCACAAGTCACATTTAAATTGATAAATGGCTTTTTATGTAGTCACTTTACATTACCACATAATTTTTTTGAACACTAACTAAGTTGTAATTTTTGATGTTGAAATGTTGTTTTAAACCATCTTTATTTACGATAACATTTCATCATGACAAATTGAAACCAATAATAAACTGAAATCATTTTAAAAATGTTCTTACCAAGTTGCTGCGATCTGTTACGACTTTAACAATTTCACCTGTCCAAAATTAACAAACCAAGGTTTTTAGAACTTTTTTTTGGGGAAGATAAGGGAAATTGATAAACTAAGTGGTGGACTCCCTGTACCTTGTTTTCCACAGGAAGACCAAAGAGAAGTTTTAGTTACTATACATTTACCTGGATACCACAGATCATCTGCTCTTTTACCAATGATTCTTGTTCCCTCTTCAAACTTTGGAGGACTTGGTGGCCTAATCAATGATACAACAGAACATCATCAGCTTGTACAGCAGGGTTTTTTAATTTCATTGATACAGTGCTAGAAAAATTATAGTCATTTAATTGAAATGCCTCAGTTTAATTATGCTCACAAGACCATTATAGAGCTATACTACTACTACTACTACTACTGCTGCTGCTGCTACTACAGACAAGGGTATCGGCCAACACCAACTTGGGAATCACGGATGGCTGCTCTCCACAAGTCACTGTCGTTCATAATGGTGCAAATCTCACCAGTGTTACCAAGTCCAATATCTCTTCTAAGGGTGTCTATGTAAGTGGGTGCTATACATTTTGTCAATAATAAGTGTTTCTTTGGTTGATAGTTATATTTTGTCAATATAATGAGTGTATAACTACAAAACATTCTGAAAGCCCTATACTGTTATCAGTGGTATGATATTGTCTCCTTTTATGACCAATGCCAATGTACAATGACACAGTTATAATACCGTACAACAACACTTACCTCTTTGGTTGTGATGTGATGATAGGGGCAGCTTCTACTGGGGTGTCTTTCTGCTTGCTTGAACTACTTCTGTAAATCATAAATGAAACTTGTTTAATAAAGCTTGAATTTATAAGAGAAACTTCTTACCATTTGAAGTCATGCACTCACCTTTATTCTTACAATATGTTAATTACGACATTGAAAAAAAGCTAATGGAATGTGCATGCAAACACAGCTCAAAAGCTCAGTTAATTTCTCTTATAAATTCAAGGCTGATGAAACAAGTTTCACTTATGGTACAACCTATGACAATAAGAGTGATTTTACTTCGACTGTGAAATAAAAGACAATGTAATACATAGTAGCAGACACTAATTACATTGTTTTCTTTTGTTTTCTATAGAATAGACAATGTAATACATAGTAGTAGACACTAATTACATTGTTTTCCTTTGTTTTCTTTAGACTATTACTCATTAAAAATTAATACACTTTTTTCTTTAGCAGTCAAAGTAAAACTACTCTAGTTCTTCTAATCCTAAGGAATTATTTCTGTAAAATTTTTAGGTATGAAATTGAACTTAATATAATTATTTATATTTCTTGGTGCCAGTGAGTCTTCTTTGACTGCAAAATAAAGAATCAATGAAATTAGAAGGTTTTAAGTTACCTAGTGTCTGGTATAGTAGTTGTAGCAGATGCTGATGGTGTAGAAGGTGTGGTTGTACACCTTAAATGTTGAGGGGGAATTGTTGGTTGGGATGGTTTTAATGTCACCATACTAGCAACTGATGCAGGCCCTGCCTCGGTAGGTGACTTTAATGTTCTGTAGGCAATAACACCTTCTGGTGACAACAAACTCTTGGCCTGGGTTTCAGGAGTTGTTGTTTTTGGTTTCAGCATGACTGGCACAGGAGCCATAACTTTAGACATTCCTTGGCTATTAGCTGGCTTTGTTTGAGGATTGCTTGATGTGGTTTTTAGATGTTGGGGAACACAAGAGGGAGTTGTGATGGTCTTGTCACAAATGTTTTTAGATGTTTTTGATGTTGCTATGGTGACAGGAGGTGATCGAGTCCCAAGATCTGTTTGACAGCTGAAGTCATTTTTAACTTTTTCTTCTTCATCATCTATTATAATGATATGTTTGATTCCCTCGTCTTCATCTAAGGTGTTTTGAGGATCTAATACACTGTAAGGAAAATGAAAGAAATGTATGTTAAAACTGGAAATAGGGAAATCTAACTCAGAGGTGGCTGAGCATTTTGAAACGTGGGGGGGCTCATCTTACTGAAAACCTTTAGAAACTTTATTCAAGCAGAGAAGGAAAGAAAAGAAAAATGGTGTTTTCTGTTGGACTATGTTTTAAGTAGTGCTTTATGAAAAAGGTAGTTTTAGTAAAATAGTGTTAGGATTAAATTTTTGTGCTGTTATCACTTAAAGGTCCTTTAAATATTTGTTTGGTTTAACCCTTGAAGCATGTTGCATGATTATTTATCATGATCAAATGATGTATTTATCACGATTAATGTACATCAAATACAAACCTTTGTGGTAAGTTCTCTTCTTTTTGTATTTTACATAACTGTTCTTCTATGGATTTTAGAAGATTTTTCAATTCATTTTGACGACCTATAAAAATAAAAAAACAAATTACTGATTACGATAGAAGAGATACCACAACAATACCTTAAGGCCTGGGCCATTTTCCTATGCAATGTGAGCAGAGATTTCAACAGTGATTTTATTGCAACCCCGAATTTGTTTAAAATTAAATCTCACTCAAATTCTGCAACAAAATCACTCATATGAATGAGCCTTCATAACATCAGTTTACAAATCTACAGGATATGGTAGATCCCCTTGGCATGAATGAAAGCTATTCCTTTTTAAAATGTTTAATCATTGTCCTTTTGTCTTCTGCCTTTGTCTTGCATTTCTCGCACTTTTTTATCTTCTGCTGCTTTTCCTTTATTATCCTGTTCATGTCTCTTGTTTTCACCTTTTCGTTGTCTCATTACTTTCTCTGCTCTAATTTAAAACTGCTATTCTTCCCTACTCTGTCTCATTACTCTCTCTTCTCTTATTTAAACCCCTTTTATTCTTTCCTACTCTCTTTTTATTGGCTCATTCTACTCTCTGCTCTTATTTAAACTCCTGTTATTCTTTCCTACTCTCTTTTTATTGGCTCATTCTTCTCTCTTCTCTTATTTAAACTCCTGTTATTCTTTCCTACTCTCTTTTTATTGGCTCATTCTTCTCTCTGCTCTTATTTAAACTC
>JANTNT010122645.1:0-10798 GCA_024752375.1 Entacmaea quadricolor
TAGTTATTGCATGTTCTACTAAAATTTTCAAGATACAAGTAAATTTGGCAGAGAAAATCCAAGTTAAAGTGTATGCATATCAGGATGATTTCTCTTACTGATTTAAAGACTCCTTCACGCTTGTGATTTCTATTGTTTTCATTAATTATTCATGAATTTGATATTGTTTTCCTAATTAATTATTCATGAATTTGATAAACGATCATATCAATTAAATCACCATATTTTCTTCCCACTAAAGAATATACTACCGAAACAGGTAGAGCGTGCAGAATTGGCTTGAAAATACAAGCGCGATCAGTGACAAGACATAGGTCATGTGATTAAAATCTTGCACACACGTGATCACATTCCTTTTCGTTCTCTGTCCTTGCCGCCCGCTCAACCCCAAAAAAAAAAAAAAAACTAGTCATATTTTCACGATGATTCAACTTTAAGTATTCTTCGATCTTCATCTGGGGCTCGTCCTTGTCAATACGTGAGTCCTTTCTTTGACATTGAATAAACCGCCATTAGTATGTTCTCAGGAATTTGATCACGAGAGCTCAGGAATGTGAAGTCGAACATAAATGTTTTGTCGAGCGCAATTCCACCCAATTTTCCCGGTCAAGGATATCTTCTCTTCTTAAATGACTCTTAATTTATATTACGGGTCATCTTTATTTTGGTTTAGCTCGTCGATATATGGCAGGATCTGGAATGTTGCGCCAACTGTACTTCTCTGCTCTTGACATGGAGTTGCACTCGAGGTAAGATGTATTCAACACTACTTGATAATATACATTCGTATGGAGTAAGTCCAACCTACCAACCTACAATCTTGGACAAAATTGTTGAGAATAATTTTATTTTGTTGTATTTTTAACTTTCAATGTATTTAAACCTATCCAATCCTCCCCCTTCCCCACAAAGTCAATGTTGTTTTCAAGACAATGGACCAACACTGTGATGGGAAAAAGGGGGAAAAATTGATTTAGGCAATTTGAATGATGTAAAACAACATTTTTGTGCAAAAGAGGAGAAATTCTCAACATATTTTGTCCATGATTGAAGAAGAACTCTCCTCGCTCATTAGCATTGCCATCGTTTCCGATGAAGCGCAAATATTTAGACTTCGAGATCTCATTTGTAAATCTCACTAGCGGGACATCGATCTCTTACTTGATATCATCATCATCATCATCATCATTCGCAGTGTAGTTTTTTTTGCTCTGCAAGTAATTGACGTCCACTTAAAGCAATGTACAAATGCAATCCTCGAAGTCGATCTAGAGAGTCCCGCTTCGTTAGAAATGAGTGTTAAGGTTCGATAAATTGACTCGAGAGAAACTGAGGAGTACGACAGACCGCACAAAGTGGTAAATAAGTAAAAAGGGTGCGTGGGCCTTCGTTCTTCCAAGGAAGCTTTCGTGAACTAACGACATGTTGCTTAATCAATTCATATGGTTATGTTAATAAACATCAATCAGAAAACTTTTTAAAAACTTTATATATTCCTCTATTTATAATAATTTATTTAGAAGTGCAGTTTACAAGAATAGGATGAATTCATGACTTACGATGGCTACATATCAATAAAGTTGTTATTACAGCTTAGCCTGCAGTCGAACATTCTTTTATTTTCGATCTATAAAATTTAATAAGAACTGTTTTGATTGGCGGACAAGCTGTCCGCTCTCACGTACATTTCTTAGTAATTTTTGGAATATTTGAATAGCTGTATCTCGTTTGTTATTGACTCGATTAACACCAAACTTCGGGATTTTGTTTAGCTCGAGAAGCTCTTTCTGATTGTGGGTCTTGTGTTGATTATCGCAATATTAAGGGAACTCGCTCCAGGCGCTTACGGCCTGAAACCCGGCAATGGCGTTCGAAATATAGTACAAGACCCTTGCTTGGGCTGCCTGTGGTTTAACGGGTTACCTACCCATTAGACGTAAAACAGCTGATATCTGCCATTTAATCGCAGTATTTATGAGATGAAAGCCCCCTTTCCCTCCACTCTAGCGTCCTTGTCAGTTCCAGGATTTTATCCTGGACGAATAAAGGTGTGACGCCATAACTCCACAAGGAACGCCTAGTCATTATTGATCATTTCCAAGAAATCGTTTCAAGCTCGAAAAAGGTTGTTTTATCAGAGTGATTTCGATCATGATAGAGATGCGGTCAGTGTTATTTTTGAGCATAATTTTAAGTACTATTCAAGGCTCGACGTTAACTGAGTTTGGACATGAAAAGTATCGGCACTTCATTGTCGTGTCAAGCCAAGGAAATGATACAAAAGCGTGTTTGAATCATACCTTGTTGAAAGCTGCCGTTAGTAATCCCTGCAAGACACTCGGTCACGCACTCAACTCGACTAGAAACGCAACAGAAATCATTCTTGAACCAGGAGAGTATGATTTAACGGTAAATGCTACTTTTGAAAACGTCTTCAATTTTAGAATTTCCGGTAATGGAAGTCGTTCAAAAGTGGTGACAATTGAGTGTTCTTCACATGTTGGCTTTTCGTTTTTACGAAGTGGAAATATTCAAATTTGTGGGATTACTTTTAAGCGTTGCGGAAGTATTCACCCTAGTACCGTTGGTTCTGCCTTCAGAGACAGAGGCAAAGACCATATTCCATTTTATTCTGGAGTTTACTTTGCCTACACGAAGGACGTTAATATTCATGAATGTAAAATAACAGAGAGTCAAGGTATTGGCCTTGTATTGTATGATGTCGGTGGCGAGGTGAATATTAGCAAGTCAATTTTCAGCAAAAACGCGCCTGAAGAGGAGTGTCTCGTTGAGCACGATCATGCCTGTGCCGGAGGGGGGGTGTATGTGGAGTTTACCTTTGAGGGAGCTCTTCCTCCATTTAATAAAAGCAACCACGAACGATGTCATTATCAGAACAACAACAATTATCTCTTGGAAGAATGTTCTTTTGAAGAAAACTTGGCTCCTGAACAGAATTTTTTTAACAACATTGAATATCCGTCTGGGACTGATCACATGCCTTTCGGCCGGGGAGGGGGAGTGTCTGTTTATGTCAAAGGCACCGCCATGAACAATACGTTTACGATACGCAGCTGTAATTTCCTTTATAATGGAGCAGTTTGGGGTGCGGGTTTGTTTGTGGAATTTCAAGACAAAACAGAGAACAATACAATGTTCATTCTTCAGTCAAACTTTTCAAACAACTTCAATAGCACTGCCGGAGGCGCTGTAAGAACAGGTATAGCAATTTGGAAAGGAAAATTTTATCCTAACCAAATTATCCACGAGGACTGTATCTACGAAAACAACTCGGCAAGGTTAGGCGGGGGTGTATCTCACTACAGCCCTTCTTATCACCCAATAGATACCGATTATATCCATCGCACGATAAAGTTTAAAAGATGTGACTGGATCAACAACGGTGCAACCGTTGGCTCGGCTTTGGGACTTGTTTTGTCTGCAGACATGACCCTATCGGTTGATTTCATGAAACGTAATCCTAAAGAACTTCTTATACTTCCATACATAGTCCAACTGGAAAACTGTCGGTTCATCCGTAACAGAATTATAAAGACTGAGGACAAAATTGTAATTGGTCAGGGCGCTCTGTATACGTTCAAGACACCCCTTGTTTTTATCGGGAACGTAACTTTTGAGAACAACAACAACACAGCGCTCGTTATGGATAATGCTGTACTGAAATTGTATGGAACTGTCACATTCAACAACAACAGTGGTCTACAAGGGGGTGGTTTGGGTGTATATGGCGAGTCTTTGATCAATTTAATGCCCGCTTCATTGATGTATTTCAAAAGAAATAATGCTACAGAAAGAGGCGGAGGAATGTTCGTAAACGTCGGTGGTCCTCCAATTGTAGCTTTCAAAACAACAGAGCTCAACACCCGCACTTGCTTTCTTGCATACAACGACACTGTCACTGTGCCAAATGTAACTGACTGGAAAACCAATATCACTTTTGAAGCAAATATCGCTTCAGATGGAGGAGGTAATTCCATTTACGCTACTACTTTACAAGCTTGTCGATCGACAGCACAACACAGAAATGAGTCACTCAATTGGCGTTTTATAAGATATTTTGATCAAAATGGTGAGGAAGTTAACGACTCCAGAAAAGAGATAGCTACTGATCCTATCGGGATCGTTATCGATGAAAAGGAATGGACGCCTTCTCCGGGAGAGACCTTCAGCGCGTCTGTTAAACTGAAGAGTGAGAAAGGCAGGTCTGTCCGAGGTCTCGTCCACATTTCTGTAGACGCTCCAAAGGAGTCTGATGCTAGATTAGGGATCGGTTCGCCTCTTATTTTAGTTAAAGATATTGGAAAAGATTCTAAAGTGTCTGGTCTGATGTTTGAAGGGATCTGTGGAAGACTTTTTGACTTGACTCTAAAAACGGTAACTGGACAAGTAATAAGTGTAACGAAAAGTAATCTCTCGCTCTCACAGTGTCGTCTTGGATTCACCAACGATGAGAGTGGAAGATGTGTATGTTTACAGCAAAGTGGAATTTCGGGATGTAGCAAGGATAACAAGAATGTGTTCTTGAAGAAAGGTTATTGGGGTGGTAAAATTGGAAATGGTACCTTTACTACATATCCCTGTCCGCCAGGATATTGTAACATAACTAATGAGAAAGATTTTAAAAAGAATGATTTTTTATTTCAATACGATACACAGTGCGCCACGAATAGGGACAGTTCCATTCCATTGTGCGGAGAATGCAGAAAAGATTATAATATTATTCTAGGAAGCGAAGATTGTGTAAAAAGTTGCCAAGCAAATTGGATTTTACCTTTGCTCATCGTCCTGTTGACGCCTATATTCGTGTGGCTTGTCCTGATGATTAACATCGACATTTTCACCGCTTATCTGAATGCCTGGCTTTACTTTTATCAGGTTATCGAATATCTTCTTAAAGAAAACACAGAATTAGACCAGTTCATGACTTTCGTAATTGGCCTTGCAAACTGGAGGATTAAAATCAAAAACTCGCCCATCTGCATTTTTCCTGGCCTGACAAATTTCTACGAACTTGGCGTCAGCTATGTTTTTCCATTCTATGTGTTTCTCTTGTTGTTTGTTTTGTCCAGGATCCGAAAATTCATTGACAAGGATGTCTGCCGTGCTCTTTGCAATCTTCTTGTATTTTGCTACACAGATATCACCATTACAACATTTAAGCTCGTCTACTATGTAAAGGTTAGTGGCAAGTGGTTGATGTATTTGGACGCAAGTATCGACTTTGAAAAAAATTGGAAAGATCACCTACCGTTCACAATCCTGGCCATCGTTTTGCTAATTTTCTTCGTGGCTCTTCTGCCGATTCTACTTTTGCTTCCCCCGTGGCTCCGAAGAAAATCTTCATTTCTGCGTAAAAATCAATATTTTTTCAATATTTTTCAAAGCTGTTTTGTATATCAGAAGAAGAAAAACAAAGGAGAAAAGAAAGAAGAGGAGAAAGAAAAAAGGAAGACTCACCGGTGGTTTGCAGCATTCTACTTCTTGTGTCGTATCTGGATTCTCCTCATGGCACTTTATGTTCCTCCTGGTCCCCTCAAAAGATCTATACTCGAAGCCACCTGTGTAGCAATCCTCGGTATTTTTCTGTACGTTCAGCCGTATAATACCTCAAACAGGTGGCTTAATACTTCAGATGCTTTCTTTTTGACGACTCTTTGCTTCGTCACTGTATTCAGCTCTGCACGTATGGGCGAGGCAGATAGAACCACGCGTGAAGTATTGATGTACTTGATTAATGTTCTTGCCTACGTTCCTCTGGTCTATCTGACAGCTTTGGCTATATATTGTGTTAAAAGCCGTCTTCTGGTAAAGGAACAGAGAGGTGAAAGGCTTCTCAATGAATCCGAGGGACAAGAAGAAGCGACGTCGAATAATACTATAGAAAACGAGGAAAATTCGCAAACTTCTCCAGCATAAACACAGTTTGTTAGAAATTACTTGATTGAACGAACATCACCAACATAAGTAGTGGTGTCATCAGCATAGAGGTGGATTTCATCCTTTATAACTGCTTCGCACAATTCATTCACAGAGATTAAAAATAAATTGGGGCCTAATAAGGATCACCGTAGTACTCCATATTTCACCTCCAAAAAAATCTGATTGTATACCGTCAATGTCCACTGACTGATATCTATCTGTCATGTAGCTGTCTAACCATGATAAATGCCTTCCATTTACACCAAAACAAAACAGTAACAATCAAGAAGCAATCAAAGAAACAGATAAAACATTCACTGTGATCTCTTGCTTTTGATTTTTAAAAATTTCTCATTCGGAAGTCCCAAAAGAAATACCTTAATCATTGAATGTAAAATATTCAAAGTTTTAACGCAAAATCATTTTCATGATCCTAGTGCTAAACATTATTTTAAGTAATTTTTTCAAACTTTTTTTATTTTCTCAAATTTCCAGTAGAATCATGATTTGATTATTATTGATGTGACATTTTCCTTATGGAGCGTTTTTATTCAATCCCTGGAGAATTAAATGACAATGGAGGCCATGTTGGTGTACCTCGTGTAACAAGAGAAGCTAATGAGGAATGCTTAGTTTGAGGTACACCAACATGGCGGCCATGACGTCACATGGAAACGCTCTGTATTATTATTACGTCAAACAGGGACCGCGAAACTACATTTCAAGTGTGGGAGGTGTAGCTAATTAGTGTAAATGTATGGGCTTTTGCTAAAATGTGGAGAACCTATAGCCCACGCAGCCCCCCCGTCTCTGCGGTGCCTGTCACAATCTATTCAGGTTTAAACGCTAAGGATCATGGTCGTGCGAGGGGGACAGAACAGCACTGAACAACTCAAAGGAAGTAGCTATGAAATTTATTTTATAGAGTGAATGAAAGTGGATAAGAGCCACCAAATACAGGGAATATTGTGGAACAAACATCGATACATCTCATATTTGTAAACCGGACAATAGTACTTTCCACTCCGGAGCAGATTTAGTTCAAATTTCTATTCTTGTCGATTCTGTCCCCGTCACAAACAGGCCCGCGACGTCTTAATGATAGAGGGGAATTTTGATCGTAAACTTCTATCTCAATTTTTTTAAAAATAATTGCAATGCAGCTTAATCATGTTGCTATCTTTTTTAATAATCTAATTAGATTAATAATAAAAGTGTTCCCAGAACCTCCATCGTTCGTAGCTTGTATTTTCTCTGATTTTGTAACCTGGCAACGATTGGCATCTCGGTGTATTCCGTCACTCGACAAACCCTGTGGTGTTTAGTGATTTTTTTTTTTGTAATATATAGCTCTGATCCATGGAGAAAGGTGATGGACCGAATTGCTAAAGAATACACAGTTATTCCGCCTTTGGAAGAAGACCACTTCCCTTGTTCGTTCTTGCATGTCTTTGGTGGTGGATACTCCGCAGGATACTACTCGTACAAGTGGGCTGAGGTAAAATCAAAGTATTCGAGTATCGGTGGGTTATCTATCGCACTTTTTAACTCGTGGATATGCGACGCAAGTGTTGCGCAATACCCTACAGGCATCCCAGTGAACGCCTATAGGTCATCTAGTTTTGTGCTTATTTTGCGGCATATCTATCCACGAGTTTGCCATGTGGCACAATTGATTTTTCTACAGAGGTGCAACCACATGACCAAAAATCCCTTGAAAAATGAACAGCAAAAATGAAACGTCTTTGTTTGATAAACAATCAAGTGAAATTAATTCACCCTTCTCAAAATTTTAATGCGAGGCCAACATGAAAACACAAAAGCAAAGCGCACAATTTCTTAATTAAATTTGTGGCATTTCTTTTGTATTTTGGACTTAGCCTCGCGTTCAAGATGGTTTTGAGAAGGGTCCATTAGTAATACTTTGATATCAATATCCAAAATGTGGCTGTGGCGTAGCTTGTACCCTAATAGCATAGAGATAGAGGCACGGGGGGGCACGTGCCCCCCAAAAAGTTTGGCAATCTTAATGTATAGGGCAAAAAGATTTTTCGAGCTTTTGACTGTGCACCCCCAAATTTTCTGAGTGCCCCCCCGATCCTCGCTACGCCCCTGGCAATCACAAACGCATACTTAGTCCAAGTCCCAAGGGAAAAGTAGACATTTCTTCGGTGTTTACCCATGAGTTTTGGGAAATTTTGATTTCATGTTCAAGGGTCAAGCGGTCAATGATTTAAATCGTTGAATAAAATAAAAGCTTAGTGTTTTCATGTGTCCTTTAATTTAATCGTCAGAATTTGACAAATTTTAAGAAATAGCTCAAAAGTAACACTGGATCAATTTATCAAACAACGTCACGCTCTTACGATTTCGTTGTTAATACGCAAAGAGTATTGGCTGGTACCCAGTTCTAGTAGTCCAGTTAATCTTTAACCGTGTATGGTGCAGAACTGGGCTACTAGAACTGGCCGTACCAGTCAATACCGTTTGTGCATTTATAGAGGTCGTGAGAGCATGTCGTGGGACGTTCGATTGCTTGATCTACTGTTACCTATGAGCTATTTTTTGACCAATAACATTCTCGTTCCCAGACCCTTCTCAGATTTCGCGAAAGCTGAGAAGGGTCTGGGAACGAGAATGGACCAATAAAAAAGGACCTGACGACGGTAAATTTATATTTTATTCAACGATTTAAATTATTGACCGTTTGACCCTTGAACACGAAATCAATGTTTCCTATAGCTCATGGATCACCGTCGACTCTTCTTTAGGTTTGTTTGTCTTTTTTAATGGTAAATGATACTAAATAATGCTAAATAATACTAAATAAAGATTACAACAACACTTTTAAACTAAACAAGTCTATCGGCACTATTTTCATAATATTACCTGTCAAAAATAGCCTGTTATTAGTATCATGAACATTCTTGTACTGGTTTCCTGTGTTCTGTATATCAATCACGTGACAAATTGTCTCACTTCCGGTCCCCGACTCTTGTCAAGCTGTTCAAAAATTGCTCTTTTGCGAGGTCATTTCTTTTTATCAAGCAGGCCGGTTATTTTCGTAGAAAATGCTCGAATGGCGCTAAAAATCGGTAGCGGAAAAGGAAAAAATGTGAAAAAATGAAACATGAAATACAATTTAATTGTCAATCTGCAATATTCGAAAGAATACAATGGAAATAAGGCCTACCAATGTCTATCAGACAAATATCCATTTTGCGGGTTTATAAGTCTTATTCTAGCTACATAGCGGATTTTGGGCTCCCTGTGGTTAAGGTTTGGTTCTGTAGTTACATATGTCCTTAGTCTTCCTTCGCAATGAACCAAACCTCGTTGTGCCTGTTGAACAGCTTCATTGGATCATCATAGACAGCGGTGATATACATTTTGTCATGCGGGTAGTATTTGCCTTTAAGACCAGCCTTTTTCAGCATCTTCTTTAGCATTATTGCATGTTTCTTCCAAGTTTTCTCTCTAATCGCGTACCCGTCAAAACCATGTGCGTAGACCTTGAGGCGTTTCTTTTCGATGAATAGTGCATTGTCGTTTGGTGCGGGTGGGTTGGTAATAGTTGGTGGAAGGTAGAATGACATGGTGAAGTTTTTGACTTTTGAAGTTGGGTCTGATTTCAATAGGGTAATGACTGGTGCGGTCATTTCTATCTTTTGTTTAAGTTCGTTTTTGCCTTGGATGTACTTGAAGAGACGCCAGAAGCACGTAGAAACGACCTTCGCATTCTTCATTTTTCCTTGAAGAAAAAATCGCGGATAAAACGTGTGAGCCGTTATCAAAAAAGCGCTAGGGACTGAAACCTATTTTTTCATATTTAAACTAATTAGAGATCGAACACTCTAACCGGCGCCAACCAGACAAAATTAACCAATCAGAGTGTAGAATGAAAACAATGCTTTCCAACTTTAGCTAATCCTAGCCAATCAGGAGCAAGTTAAAAAGCCAAGATCTGAATTATGTCTGACAAACAACTTTTTTGTGTTAGCAAGACGCCCTGGCAATAAAACATTGAGATTGGCTGAGGTCAAGATTCTACTGATTGTGATCTCCCATGATTGGCTCAAGTTTTCACTCTATATGTTCAATGTTTGACTTTGTGTGAGTGGTCCTGATTAGAGCGCACAGTAAAGAATATGACTCAAGAAAGAAGACACCAAAATTAGTGAAATTTGAACAAGTCTTAACAAATAGATATGAAATATAGGAATCTTTCATGAAATCATGAAAATACAGAATGTATGGTTTGAAGGAACATTTGGATGGACATAAGCTCTTACTTTTGCAACATTTGAAAGCTCGCAGTATTTTAATTGTGCTATCAAAAGTCCTGAACCTCAGCTAAATTTCTAAATTTTGATCTACTAATACGGGCGAAAAACAGAGTTGTTCAATGATCTGACAAATTTATGCATAGCACTGTATACAATTGAGGACGACGTAATAGAATAGAATAGAATACATTGCTATGCACACATTATTCGGAGTATTGGACAAGTTAGCTTTTTTCTTTACCTTGCGTGCTGGTGCTGACCCATTGTGAAGGTTGGTACATTCTCAACTCATAATGTTTACTTTTATTCAAAACCTTAAACTCTGGACATGCGTAGTTGCCACAAAAGGCTGGTCTTCCTTTGACCATTTGTCTGGGTCCGAGGTCCAACACCTGATAAATATAACATTCTATTATGATAAATAACTTTATCATATACTTACTTCGATATCTAGACACTAGAGCGGTGAAATATAGAGCGTATCATTCACTGACATGATATCAATCACATGTGAGATATCAGAAACAGCCAATCAGAGCGCACGATTTTTCATATCATCACATTTGAAGTGT
>JANTNT010122756.1:0-10797 GCA_024752375.1 Entacmaea quadricolor
GTTGTGCCAAACTTCCCTTTGATTTCCAACGTTAGAAGCGTACTGGAGTTTATCAGCAATTTGAGATGCCCACTTTTCATCGTCTTTTCTCACACTCTTCTTGCTTTTGAAGGCTTGAGTCTCTTGATCTGATTACGCTTACTGATGAGAAAAACCACCATTTTCTTCAAACGTTTACAGTTAGCATCAGGATTTATATGATCCTCTCTTGTGAAGTGTGCAGAACAAATTTTTGCACTGTCAGACGCTTTAAAATCCTTTTTGTAGTCTCTTTTAATTTTTCGACCCATATCTGTTAAGAAAATCATTTAACAATCAGTGCGTTCCTTTCAACTAGCCGTATCACTGATAGAAGACATAATTTATAGTCCTTGAAAAAACATACCTTTTTAAGCTTTTTTATTGGCTGAAAAGCTGTGAAATGAGTACTCCTGCGTTGTATTGTTATTATAACAGTCGAACACACAGCAGTATTGCACCATATTAATGATAAAATGCGAAAATTCCAAGGTGGGTGGTTTGAAGCCAGAAAGAAGAGACTTACTGCTGCCAGTTTTGTATTGGTATTAAGCAGAAAGAATCAGCCAACTCAAAGCTTTTTAAAAAGTATATTTGAACCTTAAGATCTTTCATCTGTTGATTCTATAAGACATGGAAGACAAAATGAAAGCATTGCTAGATCACTGTATGCCAGACACATGCAACAGCAAAAAAGCAATTTTGTTGTCTATGAAGCTGGTTTACTTCTTCACCCATCAATCCCAATCCTAGAAGCAACCCCAGATGGTACAGCGTTTGATCCTACTGAAAAATAATGAACCTTTTGGTTTAATTAAAATCAAGTGTCCTTTTAAGTGGAGGGCTGAAACACTGGAAGATGCATATCATTACCCCCAGTTTACATGTGAAATGGTACATGGGAAAGTATGTTTAAAACAAGATCACAAATCAGGTTATTTTTCTCAAGTCCAAGGGCAGTTAGCTTTGTCTGGTGGAATCTCATGGTGTGATTTTTTAGTTTTCCTCACTTCATCTAAACAAACCATGTAATATATTGATTTAATCCTCAACATAAAAATAAGAAATTCGTCCTCTACAGTGAACTTATGATAATTGCTTCTGTCAGCTGCGTTTGATCCCTCCTTATTCTCATCACTGCTACTGCCTGATTCGGCATCCTCATCAATTATACTAAACAGGGCATGCGTGTCTATGCAATTGGATTTTGCTTGATCTGTACTCCAGTAAACCATATTTTGACGGTCAAGATCCGGAACCATGAACTCCAAAAAACTTTTATATTGATGATAATTTCTTAACCCTGTGAAATTAGAAAAGAAAACATTTTCTTTGAATGTCATTTACACACTTCTCGCGCAAAACATATACAGACATCCGAGTATAGAAGTAAGCAGAGTCGGTTTGTGTTGCCCTTGAATGTGAAGTGTTCGTTGGGTGACTGGAGTTCAGAATTTTCTTCATTCACGTCATCCCCTTCTGTTGCTGTCTCGGTTTCCTCTGCTTCTAGAACATTTCTTTTGTACTCCAAACGATTGAGCCTTTTGGGGAAACTCTTGAGATTTTGTCTTCTTAGTCGAAAAATCTTGAAGGGATCGCCATTTTCTTCAAAGGTTTACAGTTAGCATCAGGATTTATATGATCCTCTCTCGTGAAGTGTGCAGAACAAATTTTTGCACTGTCAGATGCTTTAAAATCCTTTTTGTAGTCTCTTTCAATTTTTCGACCCATATCTGTTAAAAAAATCATTTAACAATCAATGCGTTCCTTTCAACTAGCCGTATCACTGATAGAAGACATAATTTATAGTCCTTGAAAAAACATACTTTTTTAAGCTTTTTTATTGGCTGAAAAGCTGTGAAATGAGTACTCCTGCGTTGTATTGTTATTATAACAGTCGAACACACAGCAGTATTGCACCATATTAATGATAAAATGCGAAAATTCCTTCAAGAAAACTAGAAGAATGACACGGAATCACTGTACTTTTGCACGTGGACTTGGGTTTGTTTACCCATCTCAAGTCACATCACATAGGGAGCCCACTCAAGCGGAAAAGGTCTATTGTAATTCTCTGAGCCATACAACATGACCTTACTATGCATATCTTCTTTGTGCATGCGCAATGTTCCAAATGTTCCAAAAAGCAGTGTCCAGCAAGGCCTGGCCTTTTCTTCTTTAGTGGTAGACCAAGACAATATCAGACATTTCACATTGTAACCTTTAGGGTAGACATAACCACTATGCTAGTATAAATGTTAAGGAGGGAAGTAAGGTCATAATGTTCTGTATGGCTCAGAGAATTACAATAATCAGTTATCCTTCAAGGTAAGTTCACCTCTTGTCTTATTTAAAATTCTCTTTCTCCATACTTCACATTATGAACTTACTATGCATGTTCAAAGTGTGATGTCAAATAAACAAACAGGCTAATTGATTTCCCATTGACATCATAATTTATTGCCATTGTTGGGCCTAACAAGAATATAACAAGTGTAATTGTGTCCTGGCAATATGTGTTAAAATTACTCCAATCTAAAGAGAATGCATCACAAGCAATTGACAAGGGTCAGGTGACTAAGAGACAGTTCTAGTATGCTTTGCATTTAATCTAGATGTGAATAGATCAATGTCCGGGTGGAAAGTTGATTGAGACAACCATCCAAAATATATGGGGCCCAAACTCCATTCTATGTTCACATTAAAATGCTGAGAGTAATAATTTGCAGTTTCGTTTATCTGACCTGGCACGTGAACAGCGGAGACCCAAATGTCTTTAATCATTCACCAGAACCAAATTTCCCGAGAAAGGCTGTCAAGCTTGGGTGACCTAATACTCTCCATGTTATTGATATAAAATACTGTTGTTGTATTGTCAAGCTTAAGCTGCTCATGAATGCCCTTGATCTCTCTGGCAAAACATCTTTAAGCAAAAAATGCTGCAAGGGTCTCTAAGTAATTTATATGATTTGTAGATTCGTTGGGAGACCAAAGACCACGCGTTTAGTGTCATTTCATGATGCACCCCATCCTAAAAGGCTTGCATTACTCTCAATAACTAGGTTCTACTGAGCCCAGTGTTAATGGTGGATCATTATAACGCTCAATGTTATTAATTACCCAGTGCACATCTGCACATGCATTGGCACTCAAGTTGCCTAGATCATTGTAGCTTGCTCCATTAGAAATTGCTTCAGATTTGCTTTGCTCACACTGAAAAAAAAGCTTTAAATATTTAACTGCGTGAAATGCCAAAACTAATAGGCCAGTCACATGAGCAATATCACGAATAGATGGACTAGCATTACTCAATAGACTACAGCATGCAGTTGTAATGATTTTGACCTTCCCTGAAGGCAGTGATAATCCACGACAAAACCATGGAATTGAATCTGTTGTGAGGGGATTAACTGAGATTTACCAGACAGTGTTAATTGTAAATCCCACACATGATAATAAATTACAAGCTTCATTTGCATGTTGGGAGCATTGCCTTTGAGTCACTTATTACGAGTGTATAGTCAATATAATATATTACTTGAAGATTATTAAATAATAATACTAATAATACTAATAATACTAATACTCCTAATAATAATACTAATAATAATACTAATGATAGTAATAATAGTAATAATAGTATTAATAATAATAGTAATAATAATAGTAATATAGTAATAATAGTAATAATAGTGGGTGCTTTTATTTCGCATTTTACAATGTCTCAGTGGAGGACTTTCTGGTATTGTGGTATTGTGCGGGAAAAAATCGAAATTATGCGGAATTTTTTCCGGGATTATGCGGAAAACATCGTGAATTATGCAGAAAATTATGCGAGATGACGTCATCACACAAAAGCTAAAATACGCCAAATTTTTCTTAGATTTAGATTAATTTCATGATTACTTTTACAAATAAATGTAATATCATGCATTGTTTATTAATTGAGTACCTCCAAACAATAACAACCAATACATTAACAATATTAATGCAACTCACTGAGGTTTTTTCCTTACCGTCCTCCATCTTGGAAAACAGCCGAGTGATCTGGGACGAGGGACAGGAAGCCCAATGCAATAATAAATGAAAACTCCGACAAGCTAAAAGGAAAACTTTTCCCGCCAATATTTAATTCTGCCAAGATTTTTTTTACCTAATTCCAATTGGCTGTTATTTTCAAGAATGTAACAAATAAAAACATGTGTTATAACAAATCAGTTGTGACTGTCCAGGCTCCCATCTAATATTTTAGGAACGCCTATTTCTTCCAAGGTCATGAAAATAAGCATGGCACTCTGCTCGGACCTCTGCTTGCTACTACGTAATATAAATGAATTTTGAAGCATTAATATGTATTCAGTAAAGAAAAACAAACAAACAAACAAATAAACAAACATACAAACAAACAAACAAAAATCAACATAAAGCTACAAAGAAAAAAAAAAGACGAGTTTTCTATCAGGTATGTATTTGGCTCATTTGACATTATGTGTGATTATGCGCGATTTTGTGAATTATGCCGAGAGTGACCAGTTATGCGGTTCCGCATCTGCGCATGATTCCAGAATGTCTGATTAGGCGCCATCAGTAGCCACGCAGCTTGCAATCATGAGAAGATAATTAATGTTATGCCTCCAATTGGAATAGGCTGTTGAACCAGGAGACAGTCCCCTACTCTTCTACGAACAATTCAACAGGTTCTTTAATGTCCCCAGTGATACAGGTTAAGGAAGGAAAGGGAGACAGGGCCTACGGTTTAAAGTCCTTATCCGAGAAGACTTGAAAGTCTAACCATTTGCAGATATTATTACAAAGACAGCGCTTTCTCCTCAGATATTTTAAGACCTTTAGTGTTGATCCGGCTGAGATTAGAACACCGACTTCATGCACAACAGACCAGCGCTTTTTTAACTGAGATATCCGGGCAGCGTCGACTGGCTTCAGAATCTTGGTAGATACCTAGGGAGCCAGGTTGTATCCAAATGGGAGACACATGAACTCTAGAACAGAATTATCCCAGCAAAAAGTAAATATTTTCGGCCTTGCGGATCAGTGTTTATGCTAAAATACACATATTTTAAATTAACTGTTGCAAGGTAATCTTCCGGTTTCAGTAGGTGACTTATGAGATCAATGCCCTCCATTTTCAAGTAGATTCGCTTCACAAATTTATTTAATGGTTTCAAGTTAATGACTGGTCTAAGATCTCCTGACTTTTTGGGCACCCAAAAGAGTATAGGTAAAAATTCATTAGGGCATTGAGATACCCTTGTTACTGCATCTTTAGTGAGGAGCTTTTTCACTTATGTGTTGAAAAAGGTAAATTCCCACTCTGAAAATTTTGAAACAGCAGGTGGCCTGTATTGCCAAGGAATAACTTCAAACTCAAGGCGATAACCTTGAATGCGTTTTTGAGAATCCAAGGGTCTGAAGTGATTTTAGACCATTCATTAAACTTGTTGGCTAAATTCCCAACCTGTGCAATAACACTTACGTTATTAACTTGTCTCGATTCGTTTCCAATTTTGAGCTTAGTTTCTTTGAATTGTGAACTGCTTGTTGTAGTTGCATTGATGGTAGCGATTTCCTGTCTTTGTCGACCAGCTGGTGGTCAACCTTTGCCGTAAAAAAATTGTCCAGAGAAAATTGATGACTATTATGGCTTCTCCTTTGGGCCTCTGACGTAATCCTTGTTGCTACTTTGTTCGCCTTTGTTAAGTCATTGACATTCTTCGCTAAGTCCTCTCTGAACAGTTGTATACCGTAAAAACCCGCGTATAATCTGCACTTTTTACCGACCACATGCATGAGGTGTGAAAAAAAAATGGCGTCGGGTAGCAATCGTAAAAACCGTAAAAACAACTACAGATTCTGCTTTTTCACTTCAAAACTTGAAGTCTACAGGATATTTATTAATGCAAATGGCTACAAGATAAAATAGACAAGCTTTCTGCTTGTTTTAGAGATGTTCGAAGACACAAAATTCGAATATATTAATGACTACCTTTGCGTGATAGGATGAAAGAAGAGGAGGCCAGGACTTGCTGGACCCTGTTTTTTATACCATTATAATTTGCATAACAATGGTGCTTTGGAACATGGGCAATTGCGCGTATGCAAAGAAGATACATATAGTAAGGTCGTAATAGGAAGTATGAAGAAAGAGAATTGTGACTTGTTAAGCTTAAGTTATTATAATTGTTATGGTAGTCAAATATTTTTATGTTTTGCCTAAATTATAATTAGGGGACATGGTCATTTATGACAGGGGGACACTTGGTGCAGCTTGAATTTGACTTTTAAAAATTAAAATTGGTGACATCTAGATACAGTTGTTTGCATCTGAGTGTAAATACCTGACACTAAGACATGTTCTAACTTATGTGTGAAAATTGTATGTTTGGCGACTGAAACGTTAACGGTTTGGCAGTCTCCCTTGGCTGTGTCTTTTGAAACTGCAAATTTGTTAACGTTTCAGTCGTCAAAACTACAATTTTCATGCTCCAGTCAGAACATGTCTTAGTGTCAGTTGTTCATGCTTAGATGCAAACAACTGTGAATCCAATTTTTGTTGACAACCACCCTAAAAATAATTACCCCAACCTCCACGTCTTTTGTGAGTTATAGACAAGCAAAGTGCATTCTGGTTTAGCTTGATAAGTGTGGTTAACAAAGCCATATAAGGCGTGACAAACAAAAATATTTTTGTACTGAAGCTAGACCAGAATACATTGTGTTCACTGTCTCAAGAATCTCAAACTCCATGGGGGGTACTCCAGCATGGGTGGGGGTGTTGATCTGCTGGGATCCTAAAATGGTTACCACGTTTGTGACAGAAAAACTCAAATCCTCATGCCCTGTTTATGACAAAGGGTATACATGATTGAATACATGTATCCCTGTTTATGACAAACCCTATACTCTCATCTTGTAGTGCTAATGACTAAAATTGTACATCTTGAACAAGACACCATCTATAATGAGAGATCTAATAATAGTATCGTTTTCATGGCAAACAAACAATAGATGAAACTGACTGTGATTTAGTTTATTTTGAAAAAAGGTACTCTGGTTATGACAAAAAATATGAAAAAACATACCCTGTTACGTTCATGATAAGAAACTTCAAAAACCATATCCTGTTCAGTGGATCATTCCATCCATATATGGGAATAGCCCCTCCCTCAGGCTCAAAGCAAGGAGTTGTGCATACCAAATATAACAATAGTCTGTAATTTGAATCATTGATATCTAGAAAACAATTAGTTAATTGCTATGACATTCAAACTTTAATTTCCAAAGATGCTAGAATAAAGTTTTCTTTTAAATTAATGCTATTTTCATGTTGTGTTTGTCATTGATAGTTTAAAAATTTGAAAAAAAGGATCATTTTGTACAAACTCTAGTTATTACTATTAATTTTTTCTGGATTTTGAAGCAAAGAAGAAGTCTAATAGTCCATTTTTGAATTACAGATGCATGTACTCAGCCTTAAGCTTTATAGCCTCGTTTTTGTGTAGAATATTCGAGGGTGTCAATGGGGTTAACTGACTAGCGTAAAAGAGCGTTTTTTCGTTATCGTAAACGTATAAATAACGAAAAACTGTTTATCATATAAATGAATGTCCGATTTTTAACGTATTTGACTTTAAAACATTCAGGTATTTGGGAAGAATTGTCACTGTGATCTGTTTTTAGATATTTTTCATTTAATAAACACAATTCGACAGCTTGTAGTGCCTTTTTTCTTTTGATGTTTTCTTCTTGCGTGACAAGCATGTGACTGACTCGTGACACTTTGAGCCTGCGATGTTTAAGCGGACGTACTTTCGTTGGTTACCATGGAAATGATGCGAGAGATGTACATTTACTGACTAAGCTTTTTTTCTACTGTTTATTGACTAAATTGGATTTTTGTAACTGTCTACTGACTAGAGACACACCCCATTGACACCCTCATATTCATATATCCCATGAAGACCTGTGGAATTTTAAAGTGGTTGTGCAAATTCTTCACTTCACCATTGGTTTTTGTAAATATTTTGACATTGAAACAAGGCTAAGGCTGAGTATATGCAGCTGTAATCAAAAAAGGGATGCAGTGGTCTTTGACAAATTTGAAAAGGTCTATTTATGGTTATAGTATGACTGTAAATAACTGGGTCTTGTTGTTTAGTGAGTGGTCAAGACCACAGGGAAATTATTTTATGAAAATAGCAGTGACAAAATAACCAATTTGCAGTTATTTTTTCATATTTTTTAAACTCACTAAAATAATTAACAAACCATTTCAATATGAAACTACCGGTACAAATATTTAGTAAACAACCATTTGTTTTAAATCTATTGTACACCCTTTAAAAATAAATCCCACTATACATTATTTTCCACACTTGAAGTCAAATTTATTCTTTTGAAATCTTTTCATTTCTTTCATTGTTTTTAGCTTTAATTTGTTTATTTGTAATGAATAGAATTCAAAAGAATGAATTTGATGTCAAGCACAGAAAATGTATTGCGAATTTATTAAAAGGGTCTATATAGTTATAATTCTTTTTATCTTATTAAGTGGGTTCCCTGTGCCTACAGTGTATAATCATAATACTGTACAGCAATTTAGATCAAATCCACTTCACTGTCTAATTATATGCTTTAATTTTAACATTTTAAAAAATTTGTGACAGCAAGGATCATGTAAAATACACAGATCATTCATGTGAACAAGCTTATAAAAAGGTATTAATACAAATTATATGAATGATTCTTTTATTTTTGTATCACTTATTTTTCAAATGTAATATGTTTAACAGTAACCAATAGATCTAGACCTTCCTGATTTCACTTCAGTGACTATGAAATAAGTAGACTTGATTAAATACAGTACATGTATGAATACATCTCTTATTCAGGTCCTGCCTTGTCTTGGAACCATTGTGAAGGCCTATTTAAGAAAAGGGTTTATACTAATTGATTTTAAATAATATCTTCAAAAAAAAATGCTGTATGGTTTTATAAATTTCAAATGTTAAAATGATTAGTAATATTTCAAACACGCGAGAGAGTGTTTCCTCCGATTTCAAAACACCGAGAAGGGGGTTGAAAAAACGAGGCACAGCCAAGTGTTTGAAGTTACTTCTCAATTTTATTAATAATTTGTGAAGAAATTCAAAGCTAAAGTTGGCTTAATTTATGCAAGTGTTTCCTCCGATTTCAAAACCCCATCACTGTACTGATTTTCTTTGTTTTGTCCTCAATAATTATTCATGAATTTGAGAAATAATTTTACTGTATTATTATTTTCATATGTGTATTAACTATAGGATAATCAAGTCCCAGTATGTCCATTATGTAATAAACCAGTACCTGTACCGAGGGGACAGCAACCAGACATTAAGGTACATAATTATTTCACATACGTATAATACACATGCAAAAATTTTGTATGTGCATGTGTACTGTGGAGGAAGACATTGGAGTTTTAGGTGTTGTAGTGTGGTTTGGTTTTTATTGCAGCAGTGTTGTGGTGAATAAAATCCCATGTGTTGCAGTGATCTCAAATCCTGCTGTGACTGCAATAATTTTTTATTTACATCTATGATGTCTGGTGAATTCTTATTATTTGTGCTGTGGCCATGTCTTGTTGGACTTTTGTCTTAATAATTTACCTTACATCACATACCAATAGGCTTTCTCTTACAACAGATCACATGGTAAATCTGCCTTTTACTAAATGACAAGCTGCACAGTGGAACACAAATAACAATGAAAAGACATGGTTGACTGATTGAAGTTGCTTGTAGGCATGAGTATCACATTCATTTGCCACACAGCTGGATTAATAAAAAATTATCATATGACTGGTTTTTTGCAAAAGGCCTATTTAGTCTTTTATGCTTCAAGCAACCTTCAAGTAGCTTGATTTGTGCAACCTTTGGATATTGATGCAGTGCTTTCAAAACATTTTACTCCTGCCCAGGCCTTTGGCTGGCACGAGTTAAAAACAAGAAGCTGGTTGCAGCATATACTGGGATACCTGGATAGCTGCTCAGGGCCCTTGGGGTGGGGCTACTACTAGAGAGAAGTGTGACTTAGTGGCTGTGAAGCAGATTTCTTAGGGACTGTTCATTTATTATGTTGCAGGAGGGGGACTAAAGGGACTGGTGTTTCACTCATTAATGTATTTTATTACATACTGATGCAATCTACACTAGTTTACTCACTAGTTTTCATTTACTTTTATAATCAACTATCATTTGCTCCTATATGCTAGTACACTTCAGCTGCATGGTAGAATATCTGGAAGACAAATCTTGAGGGTTGTTGTTTGAAATGCACATTAAGGGATTCATTGATTCATGAGGTTTCCATCTATTTCAAGAAGCTTAGCCAGGTAAATTGTTAGGACAAAATGTAAAAGACATAAAGATTATAATGAATAAATATGATCTTTATTAAGGTTGGTGAGCATATTGACAGAGATTGTCAGTCAGATCCAGCTGTAAAAAAGAGAAATGCATTTGTAAACAAATGCACTGTCAAGGGCTGCAAACAAAAAGAGGTAACCATACATGTATGCCATTTAGAGTGCATGCCATATATCTGTGAATAAAACAATTATGTATTATCTGACTACACTATTAAGTACTAACTTTAAGTGGTTATCACTGGAGCAAACCGATACAAATAACAATACCAAGGTAGAATAGTGGTCTTTGTCTGTCTTTGTGTAGTTTAGGGAGCGGTCATTAATTACTGGGGGATGGAGGGGGGGGGGGGAGA
>JANTNT010122867.1:0-10796 GCA_024752375.1 Entacmaea quadricolor
GCTCCCTCATATTTAACCAGTTTGATTCAATGGAGCAAAACCTGGGAGCAAAAATTTTGTTGCGCAACAATTTTTTTAGCATGAAATCATTGGTACAGACGAGGGAGCTTTGCTCCGGGAGCATGTTGCTGGAGCGTGTTGCAGGAGCAAGCTCCCTCGTGTGTACCGGCCTTTAGAATGCCCTATAAAATATGATAATAGTAATAGAGTTGATGTTCTTGGGTGTAATAATTTTTTGGCCTTTCTCGGTGCACATTTCAACCCTCGTTTCTCTCAGGCTAAAACAACACATCTGAGTCAGGCCAAAAACACAGTTATGCCTGCGAACATCAACTCTATTGTTATATTAGTAATTAGTTAAAATTTTAGCCCCCCCAAAAAAATCCAATTACCCAGCCCCCCCCAATCCAAATTTTCCCTGCAGTCCCTGGATTTTGTAAGTATTCAGGGACTCTTCTTTAATAAACCAAATCAGCTAACACAATGTTGACATTCTTTGCCCCAATTCAAATCACCTGACCATTCCCCTGTGGACTTTTTCTTTTTTTTTTGTAATTTACCAAGTGAACAAAAAAAAACTGTCGTACAAAAAGAACCCAAACAGAGCATTGAATTTCAAAAAGAATTGAAATGGGAGAAAGAATTTAAACATTGCATTTAGCTGATTAGGTCTATTACGCCTTGAGAGCCAAAGGAAAATAGGGGGACAGGTCCTGAAAAATGGACGAAAGAAAGAGGGGAATTGAAATTTTATTTTAAGGGGTAAGGAATGTGTGGAAGGCAGGGTTTGAAAGTTTTGGAAGGCATAACAGGAGGTCTTTAGGGAGTGGTCATTAATTACTGGGGGGAGGGCCAGTAAATTTAGGGGGAGGGCTACGTTTTTTGGGCTCGGTTTTTGGGGGGGCCACAATTTTTTGGGCCCACATTTGGGGGTTGCTCATAATTTTTTTGGGCTTGGATTTGGGGAGGGCCAAGATTTTTTGGGCTGTTTGAGAAATTTTATCTGCCCTCCCCCCAAGTAATTAATGAACGCTCCCTTAAAACAGATCTAAATGTTGTTCCATGTGGAGTTCAGAAGCCACTCAACTTTTTGACTTTGGAAGCCAGTCAACGTTTGGTCTGGATCTGTGCCTGTTTGAGTCTTATTTTTATGCAATGCTTTTAAATCCAAGATGCTTATTGAATAAACATATTGAATAAATGAAAATGATTAGTTCTGGAAATCTTATAAGAAAACACATAATCCTTACAATTCTTACGTTTGTACATCTTTCTCTCAATGCTTTTTTTCCCAATTCAATTTTTACATATTTTTATAAATGCAGTTGTTATGTAAAAATTGTAAAGTCTAATAAACTCTAACATTTTACAGCGCGAAGCGTGCTACCGTTGCCACCGAACAAGATTTTTGATGAATTTTTGGCACTTTTTTTGTTATTTTTCAAAGGCGCCGCATGCATTAGAATTAGGCATGGGAAAAAAGCAACAAGCAAAGGAGACGGACTCGTGAATACAACTTAAGTGTATGCAGCGCCTTTGAAAAAATGTCCAAAAAGTGTCAAAAAAGTGCCAAAAATTCATCAAAAATCTTGTTCGGTGGCAATGGTAGCACACTTCGCGCTGTAAGAAATGAACTGCTTAATGAAACCTTTTATCATATCTTCTGTTTAATAGAAATATCTATATAAAAACAACAACATTAAAATTCTAGCTGCATTGCCAAAAAATAGCTTATGCTTGTAGGTTTCCTGTGGTTTGACATGGGAAGCCCACACCCTTTTTTAATTTTCTATCTTTTAAGATTTTACATGGATAAAGGTTTGTTATTTTGTTGTTGAGAGTTATTCTTCTTTCTCCATTTCTTGATGTGTTTTTCTACAACATTTGCTATTGTTTTGGAGTGTTCAACAAGTGCCGAGTCGGCATTTCCTGACAATTGAATAATATTCTCTTTTCCAGCAGTGTTGAAGAACTTTTCAATGACACTCTTGGTGGACAGCCATTCCTAGGGAAAACAGAAGGTACAACTTTAGAATACCCCACTGACAAATAATATTCATTATATTCATCTTACTGTGTTTTGTTTTGTTCTCAAAGAGATCAACTACATGAATATCATTTGCAAGTATTCTAAAATTAGTCCAAAAGAAACAATTTTATAAATTAAATGAAATATATAAGTAAGTAAATAAGGAAATGTATGGGTGGGATGGGATGGAAATGAGATGAAATAAAATGGACTGAATGACTGACTGACCAACACAAATCTCTTTCTACTGACCTTGTTTAGTACATCATCAGCTCTCTTGCTATAGGCTTTACTAATCAAAATGGATGTTCCAACATTATCTGGATTAAAGTGCTTGAGTTTTGACAAAGTCTTTAGTTGAGAAAGACTTTCATTTGCAAAGAAGTACTCGTCAACTGCAGAGCTCAAATGTCCAGGTTTACACATTAGGTACTTTTGCCTTGCAGTTACAACATCAGCCACACCTTTATGCTCAATAGGGGTTTTCATGAGACCAAAAATAAATGCTAAACGACTGATACCAATAGCTGCAGAAAACTGGAGAGCCTGTAATCCTGAAACATGATTTCTGAACCACAACCCTGTCCATGGGTGCTGTTCACCATTGAACATTTCTTCTATTAAAGGGTTAATTAAAACTAGCCCTGCAACTTGATCCTCAAAAAGCTGTGTATAAAATCTTACATTAACAGCACCAAGTTCTGACCCAACAAGTATAAAAGGCTTTGGTTGGCTACTTGATGCTGTGAAAAGTCGATGGAAGTCATCAGTCATTCTTTCAGTAGTTGATGGTGCACCACGGTTCTTAGTTTTATCATTTTCATTTGACCTGTTTATAAATGGTCTGTCACTAAAGCCAAGACCTGCCCTGTCATAAAAACAAACTTTGGTAATCTTGGATAATTTTGGGACAACAAGAGTCCATGCATCTGAAGACATTCCTGTTGGTGCATCTAGAATAACTGTTGGCGTTCCCTTTCCAACACAGCCCATAAATAACTTTTGACCAAATCCAATATCATATAGTTCACCTATAAAACAAATATATATAAAGGTGGTATTAATCTTCAATTGCTGTAAAATAGCGGATATAAGCTACCTAGGTCTTGAAATAGAAGCTAGTCATTACAAATGGCAACCATTTTATCAATGGTAGATGGGTATTGTTGCTAGGTTACCATAATTATGTAAGCTGACAGCAAAGAAAACTCCACATGCTTTTAAACAATGGTATCCCAACTTTTTCTCTACAAGAATACTAGAAAAAAAGAGCCCAACTATTAAGAGAAATATTATAAAATTCTACCTTGTGGTTTGAGCCCTATAGCTTCTCTATACAAAGCGGCGTGGTTGAGAAAACCAGGGACTAAAAGAATTAAAATAATATACTTCAACACTCCTGTACATTTTCCCTTAGCTGGCTCTGGAGAAATATCATCCTTAGAAGACGTTGTTCTACTTTTGGAGGATATATTTGGTTCACTTTGCTGGGGACAAAACATAAACAAAGCGGGTTACCTGTGTGTTTCATTTATACAAACTCGAACTCACTTCAGATATGAAAATAAAAATTTTCTACGAAGTAAATAAACGTTTTTTATAAAACATAAACCGTTAAGACTGACTTGTTTCTGTAAACTTTCCAGTCCAGAAGGCTTTCTCTTTGTTAGAGCCATATCTTTTTCTTTCTTGAAATTTCGCTAAGTACTTCATGTATTCGTAATTATATTGTCCTAACTTTGTTTCTTTTGTAAAGAACAAACCTAGGACAATATAAATAGAATACATGAAGTACTTAGCTTAATTTCTTTCGAGACGAAAACCCACGTGGACCAAATCACGTGACATATCATCCGATTCCTTTGGTCAGCTGTCTTACCCATTGAAGTTCTTAAAATAGATTTTTTCTGTTTTCTTTTGAAATTTTGCGATGTTTTCTTGATTCTTAACACAATTTCTACCATTCACCATGACTGTATTTTCCAAAACGGTCAATTTTAATGATCTTGTTCCTCTTTTACCTTATCTTGAAATCCCATCGTCGTTGAAAAGTGTGTTTTCGTTTAGTAATTTCGTCCATGCGTTGTCCGGAGCCGTGGTGAGGGAGAAGGATTTCTTTTAGTCACTTGAAAATGTTTTCTTTGCAAGTGGTTTTAATTGTACACTTTTATTGCAGGGTAGTGTTACTGCGATGAGTGTATTTTATCCGTTGGACACAGCGAGAACACGATTACAAGGTAAATAGCTTTACTTTTTTTAACGTTGCGTTTTTCATGATCACACACTGTGCAACAGTTCATTCAGCTTCAATAAAGTTTTAAACCCTCTACAAAATAACAATGTTTTTATGCTTCAGTTGATGACAAAAGAAATTCCAAAGGCACATTTTACGTGTTAAAAGAGATAGTTCAAGATGAGGGATTGTGAGTAATACGACTGTCAGACAATAAACCACAGGAAGCCCAAGCCATATTCAAATCCATTGCTTGGGTTGGGTCGCCCACCACCGTCTGAACAAACACTGTGACTGGATGAAGAAACAAAAGAATAATAGAGCAAGACAAAACGAGTCATGCAAAACAAAGACATGATAAAACATTGTCCTTGTTATACATGGCTGATTCTATTTTCTTGCTCCATTATTCCTTTGTTTCTTCATCCAATCACAGTGTTTGTTCAGACAGTTGTGGATTACCCCTTGGGTTCCCTAAAGGTGGTATATAATACTATCTATAATCTTAATAATGATTTGCAAATGTTACGTTTGTACTTCGAAAATCACAAAACTGTGGAAAAGGACCAAATTTTTGTAAGGTAATCACTTCTACTTTGTCACTTTTGATCACTTCTGTCATGTAGTTTAGTAAGGCAGGTAGAGTTTTTATCAGAGGAAAAGCTTTATCCAAAGAAATGAGAAGAAATACAGTTAGAAATACAGGATACAGTTGAACAGGACAACATAACTGGGTATTTTTAAGATTGTTTTTCAAACATTGCTTCAAAACAAGATCAAGTATGATACTGTGATAAAGTTCTTGAGACTAGACTGGGGGCATATCTAAGCAGTATTTCAGGAATTTATCAACAAAAGTGGGTGTGGTTGCAATACAAAATTTGGGTCCATTCCACAGTTTGGTGATTTTCGTAGTACTTAATGTAGCACTGCTCAGATCTATCCCACTTGAATAAAACAAAACAACAGAATTCATTACTACGGATATCACTTGAGTGAGAAACAACAAAGTTTTGAGACATGTTTTGACATGAAAACGACAATGTTGCTAGGGGCAATGCATGGGCCAAGATAAACAGAAATTACGCTCAGCCAATCAGAGATGACCGTTCTCATGCTTGAAAGAATATTGTGGTTAAAACTATGACGTTGCCCCTAACAACATTGTCGTTTTCACGTCAAAACATACGTCTCAAAACTTTGTCATTTCTCACTCAAGTGATAACTGTAGTAATTGTCTGCTCATTCTTTTGTTTTCTTTACTGGGTTAGGACTAGGATGTTTCAAATTACCTACAACCCATCCATTGTTTCTCATTTTGAAACAATTGTTTCTTGGTCACTCCAGCAAATTCTGGAAAGATCTACTAGGATAGTTCTTCTTAGCAGATGTGACTTTGCCCACATATTCAGGGACACATTCTCATAAATCCAATTCTGATGTAAAATAATATACAAATAATACAATATAATAATACAAGTATTGAGCATATTTTTGATGAATGTTATATGGCCCATTTTACTATCCAAGCTATTCTTTCTCTCTTATGTTTTTCAGACGTTCACTTTATCGTGGTTTGGGACCAGTTTTGTTTAGTCTGTTTTGCTCCAACTTCCTTTATTTTTACACCTTTAATAGCCTCAAAGCTGTATTTCTAAGAAACAGGCACTCATCAACTTCTAAACAAGATTTACTTTTTGGTTATATTGCTGGTAGGTAAAACTGAGTTTTGTTTCATCTTGCAGAAGTTATTATAATCTTATTTTTGTTGGAAAATTGTAAATTTTTCTCTTACAATTATCTCACCTACCTCCCACCCACCTACCCACCTACGTACAAACCTACCTGCTCACCTACCTACCCACCGTTCAACTTTAACCTACCTACTACCAACCAGCCTACCCTTTCAGTTTTTGATAGTATTATATCTTTTAGCTCACTTGTATTTCTTAGTTGATTTATTGGTCCTTTCAATGAACAGGAATCGTGAATGTATTACTCACTGCACCTTTATGGGTGGCAAATACAAGATTAAAGCTACAAGGTGTCAAATTAAGGTCACAACATTTGGAAAGTATAGCCACTCCTAAATATACTGGAATTATAGGTAAGAACTTAACTTGGGACCACCAACAGATTTAGTCAGTTAGCTTGCATCTTCTAGGGTGTTCTCTAACCTCTTGTGTAAGTAGAAGTTATGTTCAATGCTATGGTCCTTAATTCACTATAATTACAGTGTGATAACTGTAACTGGTGCCACGTAAGACAACAAGAACCAATCAAGATTTAGAATGAAAACTTGAACCAATCATGGGAGATCACAATCAGTAGAATCTTGACCTCAACCAATCAGTTTCATTCCCATGGTCTTTATAACATCAAAATTGTTTGTTAGACATTACTAAAGTTGGAATGCATCATTTTCACTCAAAATCTTGATTAATGGTTCTCATTGTCAGTGGCTCTGGTTACAGTAGTCGTCCTGTAAAATTAAGACTATTGTTTTAGAGCTGGTATCCCTTGGGGGTGAAAAGGTTCTTGTTGCCACACCCACTAGGACAAGACTCAAGTACCCCCCTGATTGAGGTGCCTTATATCATGTTTGAAATTTGAAGTTGACGCAACTCTATTGTACTTTGTTTACAGATGGTATATGTCGCATAAGTAAAGAAGAAGGTGTGGCTAGCTTGTGGAATGGTATTGGTTCTTCAGTATTTCTGGCTGGTAACCCTGCCATTCAGTTTATGGTTTACGAGGGCATTAAAAGGTTCCTTAGAAGAAGTGGGAAAAAGGTTAGGCTTATCATTATTTAATGGATTTAAATGAATAGATGAAAGAATAAATGATAGAATGAGGGAAGAAGCAAGAATGAATGATTTAATGAGAACTGGGAATTTTAACAAAGAATGAGGATGAATTAATGGATTGATGAATCACTGAAATGATAATGTTTTTATAAGACCAATTCATTTTCTTTCATTTATACATACTGAAGATTGATGCAGTAATATCTTAAGGCAGGCAACAAACACTAGGCAACAAGTCACTGTAACATGACCCATCAACACATATCTGCAAAAATTCCCCTTGGTGTATTGTAGAATTTTTGTTTAAAAAATCTTGTTCCCGCGATGCAGAATTTTGCCCCTGCAACAGGTCACATGAATTCAAACTGGATTGTGCTCAAGAACAATTAATTCACACAAATTAAGGCAATGAGTCCCAGAATCATGTCATGGCAACTTGTTGCCAAGTGTGTATCAGCCTTTATAGTAATGACAATAGGACTGTTCCTGATTAGCCTTGTTGTATTTAATTGGAATTAAAGCCAATCAGAGCCCAGAGCAAAACCTTTTATCTGTGTTTTGAACTTGTTTTAGAGTGTTTGCCCAGGGCATCTTTCTTACTCTTCCTTTCTGCTCCCAATGGCCCGGGTACCCAAAAAAATTCCTGGGTCCACTCCTAATTATTAATTTTACAAATGATCATAATTTAACTACCCACTGATGCATACTTTCACAGAAACTTACTGCATCAGAGTTCTTTTTGATTGGAGCAGTAGCCAAGGCTGTAGCTACAGTGGTCACTTACCCACTTCAAATAGCACAGTGCAAACAAAGAGTAAGTTGAGATTAATAAATAAATAATCAGTTTATTTTTGTCTCTGTATTTAGCTGACTCCTGAGAAGTGTTCTCCTTTTTTTTTTTTTTCAAATTAGGGATGCAAATATTAATTGAATTTTGTTTGTGTCCTTCACAAGGCTACACAAATTTCTCCTTTTGTTTAATTCTTGATTACATCATTGTTTTTTTCCTTTAGGCAGGGTGTGAAAACTATAAACAACATAGTAATCTTCTATCTTTACTTGCAAGATTGATAAGGTATTGTAAAAAAAATAGATGATGATGACAAGAACAATTTGCTGTCTTTGTAAATTACATCTACTTAGCAATTAGACCTCAAAGACAAATGGACTATGAGTCAATAGTCCATGATGCCTTAGGCCGAATGGGCTATTTGAATCGTAGTCCATGAGGCCGAGAAGTCTAATTGTTTTGGTATAAACCTACTAATCGGTCAAATAAATGGATATAAACAATTTTGAATGAGTTAAAATCTTTTATTTTCCTTACTAGTAGGCTATCACAAATTAGTCCTTTAGTAGAGTAGCCAATCAGAATGCAGGATTGGTGATAGACTGTTAGTGTTCAAGTCTTTTGGGATAAGAATAAAAAATGTAGGCCCATTCAGAGGGTTCAATAGAAGGTGGCTACTAGCGGTTTATCGCCAGATACTTAACCTCATACCGCCAGCTATTTTGCAATCAACAGTCTCAATAAACAATGAAAAATGGTAGTAAAATTATTGCACACAGTCACCTACATTAGACCCATCCGCCTACTCCAATTATTATTGAGCCCTCTGCCATTAGGCTTGACTTTACCTGGTACTCAAGACCTGTTGTCAATGCTTTCAAAGTTTGCTTTTTAAAGTTAATAAATAGAATAAAAATAATAAGTTAGTCAGTTACTTTAATTTGCTTTTTGTTGTCAATAACTTCTATGTCTTTATATACCGATTCATTCTTAATATAGTTTTCTTGTTTTTCAGGGAGCAAGGCATCCTGGGACTGTATAAGGGCCTAGAGGCCAAACTCTTACAAACTGTATTAACAGCAGCTTTGATGTTTCTTGCATATGAAAAGATATCTGCCTTTATATTTGCACTGGGTAGAAAAATCAAATCATGAAGGAACAGAAAGTTTATTTAGGTACATGTATCTATAGATTAATTTTTAAATTGATATATGCTTTTTAAATTTTAACCAAAATAAATTCCTATAAATTAAGTTATTTTATAGTGAGTTTTACATAACTTTTGAAGAGCAGGTTTCAAAGTTCATGCACAAGTTTGGAAGTTCATACATGTAATGAACTTTGAACACACTTCCTGTGCAAATTCGTTAATTCATTAGAATAGAGGATATTATCCATGATACTTGGATATGTTGTTTTAAGTTTACAACCATGCCTTAAGCTGCTCAGCAGGACCTTCAGTTGCTCAAGAACTAACTTCAATTCTATCAAATTATAGAATGTGTTTCAAAGATGCTAACCAAAATTGTTGTGAACTTCCAGAGTACAGCTTGAGTTTGGGAACAAAGTTTGGAACCTGCTTGTCAAAAGTTATTTGTGAGACACTGTAAATATTAACATAATTAAATAATTTGATGATAAAATAGGAAGGTTCTCCATTGCTTCAGTACGGCTTTTAGGAATAAGATCATAATATTACTTAAATGTAATCTCAAGGGACTCGTTTCAGGCCTGTAGCAAGAAAACAGGTAGGGTATTCTATGAGTTGCACCCTCAAGGTTCCACGCAATTGGGCATGAGATTACACCCAATTATTCCATTATCTTTCCCCAGGGGGATTCCTATATATAGAGTGACGAGGATGCTCTTCTGAAATTTTGAAAATAACCCCTACAAGGTACCAGCTAATTAACAACAAAATTAATATTTTTTGTAGTTTTAATAGTATAAAAGACAATCTTTGAACACCTTCTTTGTGAAAAGTTTATGAAGGTATTTTCTAAAACAAATTACTAAAAACACCCTAAAAGGTACCAACTCAGTCTGTTAGTTCATTAAAATCTGAGACACCCTTAAAGGTACCAGATCACTGATTTTGACCCCTAAAAAGTACGACAAGGAACCCCATCCTTTTCTGATAGGAGTGCCCCCTCCAGTGTCATGCCCAGTGTAACTAAAACTCCTCAAAACTTTTTACTGTGTTAATTGGTGTTGCTCAATGCACCGATAACTTGAACTTCAAACAACATTCAGTGTCTTTGAGTTACAGGCCTGGGTGTGGTGGACGGCATCTTGAAAATAATACCCCCCTCACCTCCAAGAAAAGGGGACGGGTGCAAAACTGCCCAATAATTTTCTATTGCAGGAGTTTCTTCTAAAATCTTTTCAGATTGAGCAGATCCAGACCAAAAGATGACTGGTTTCCGAACTCAACAGTATGTAGATCACTTGCTGATCTGTCCACAGTAAAATCTGAACATTTGACCAGTTCCCGTAAACTGGTGTAAAGTGGTCTGGATCTGTGCCTGGTGAGCCATTTGATCCTGGGCTAGCCCATTTAAGTAAATACATTTAAGTGAGCAGAGGAATTTAGCAGAATTATATAGGAAAATCAAAAAGTGATTAACTGTTTATTTTTTTAATTTGCATGATAATAATTAGCAAGCCATCTCAAGTTATAAATATTCAACAAAACTCTATTTTCTTCAATTAATTTAATCTAAAAAGTGGTCTCCCTGTGTGTCCAAGCTTCCTGATCTCTTAAAGATTTAAGTCTTTATTCACCATATGATAGAGTGTGCATGTCATATACCCATAAAATAAAACTTAACAAATCTGATTGCACTATTATGTACAAACCAGTGGATATCACTGAAGCAGAACAGTGCAAATAACAATAGCAAGGTATCTAGTGGTCTTTGTCTTTCTTTGTGTAGT
>JANTNT010122978.1:0-10796 GCA_024752375.1 Entacmaea quadricolor
TAGTGTTGTTTTATTTTTCCTTATTCACAATTATACTACACAAATCCTTCATATGTACATTGATAAGTTATGATCACCTACAAGAAAACCAAACACATAAATCTATACGTATCAAGTTCAAAGCATAAATCTGTGTGAGTCTGACCAGACATAAATCTATACGTATCAAGTTCAAAGCATAAATCTATGCGAGTCTGACCAGATACATAAATCTATGCATTTCAAGTTCAAAGCATAAATCTATGTGAGTCTGACCAAACACATAAATCTATGCGTTTCGCCCCCGATCAAATTAGAATTTAGAAGTTGATTTTTACGAAGGGAGGAAAACCGGAGAACCCGGAGAAAAACCCTCAAAGCAAAGGAGAGAACCAACAAACAACTCTAATCACATATGACGCCGAGCTGGAATCGAACCTGGGTCACATTGGTGAGAGGCAAGTGCTCTCACCGCTACACCACCCGTGCTTCCCCAGGTTGTCAGTGGGGTGTTGGTGGGTTGTCAGGTTGTTAGTAGGCTGTTGGTAGGTTGTCTGTAGTATGTTGGTAACTCTCTAAAAGCAAACAGTTATCCGATGATGGCCCATATGTTTATCTGTCTAGGTGCTGGAGGTACACAGAGGCTTGCAAAGGCTGTGGGAAAATCTCTTGCTATGGAAATGGTTTTAACTGGAAACCCTATTGATGCAAACAGAGCCATGCAAGCAGGTAATAAGCATTACTGCAAAACGTATCACACTTTTCTGCTCATCAGATTATAACAGCATAAAGGTGGTCTGTATACTTTTCTATTCTGTTTGTAGGGCTGGTCAGTGCTGTATTTCCTGTTGATAAGCTTCTAGAACATGCACTCAAAACAGCAGAAAAGATAGCTGGATTGTCCAAACTTAGTGTTGGAATTGCTAAAGAAGCCATAAATGCTGGTAAGGAAGTCTTAAAGTCATTGAGCTATGTATACGAACATAATATTGAGTCTTTCTGGTAAGTTTATGAGGAGAAATATCTGATGCTTTACATAGAAGGATGTTTTTACTGAAAGAACAGGAGAGAACCATCAAACAACTCTACTCAAATAAGTCCACAGCCCTGGAATCAAACCATGGACCTCAGTGGATGGTGAGAGGTGATATACTAGCATTGTATGCCACTTATTCTTATCAAATGTAGTCTATTAAAAGACCATGTGAACTCAAGTCACTGGGATGATAGAGTGGGGAAAGGTCTTGGACTTCTGTGTAATTTATTGAGTGAAGAGGATTTGTTACTCACTAAGTTTTTTCTTTTGTTCAGGATATGAAATGCCTCTTCAAGAAGGATTGCATTTTGAGAAGAGAATGTTCCATTCAACATTTGCTTTGGTATGTTATTTTATATTTGTAAAAGAATTGTCTTTTTTTGATGTTTACATTTAACAACAAATTTCATTCAGTAGAGTCTTTAGAAATTTAGGGCATCTAGGGATTTTTTTTGGAGGAAGGGGAGGCTAAGAAAGCACCAGAACCCTGCTCTAGACAGGGTGCCTTAAGGATGGTTTGTTTGCCATCAGAACAATGGGAAATCAAGGGCCCCAGCTCCCAAACAGGTGTCATGCAGGTTATATTTTGATTTGATATTATGATTCTATTTGATAATATTCTTTCTTTTATTCATAGGATGACCGTAAAGAAGGAATGTCTGCATTTGTGGAGAAAAGAAAAGCAAATTTCACTGATAATTAGGTTTGAAAGTTTCTCAAAAAATTCTTGATAAAAATAATTAAACAATGATTTATAGCTAAAATGTAAGACCAGGGGGGAAAAAAGTCTAAAGACTAATTTGTTTTGGTATAAAAATAAATAAATCACTCTATTTTATGTGAACACAAGTTATTTTTCAATCAGCTTCACACAAAGTAATTTTGAAAGTTGTCTATTTTGTCATATAGTTATTACTGGGCTAGCTGTTATAAGACCAGTCAAATATGCAATTCTGTCTCTTCTAGACTGCAAGCAGTCTCCTTATTTTTCTTGATCACTCTGTGCTGTTATAAATAGTTGGCTGCTTGAAGAAAAGGACCAAGTGAAGACATTGGGGGGAAGCAAGTGAGTAAAGACATTGGGGGGTGAAGCTGAGGAGGGAGGGACAAAAGAAAAATAGACAGCAGTCCCTCCATTTTTCTGTCCCCTACTCCCACCCCCCCTCCTCCACTGTTAAGATTTTATCTCCTCATGAAATCTAAGATAGATGGAACAATGTGGAAAGTGACCAAGGAGACTGCTTGCAGTCTAGTCTTTTTCCTGTTTAGGAAAATACAAAGGCTGTGCAATACACCACAGGTAGCCCAGTGAATATCTATAGGAAGCTATAAGTGTATCACAAACAGTCTTCTCAATGAAGGGATTATTAAACACAATGAAAGCTGATGAACATGGATACAGGTAGGATAAATTGGGAAAGGGAGAGAATGGCCAAGGATAGTAAGAGACACATCTAAGATTAGAGAAAAGGTCACTGGTGATGAGAGAAAGATGCCATTATTGTTTCAAGATTCTGGACTCCCTTTGATCGGTGTGCCAAGAAATGATGGGCTCTGAGGAAAACCAGTTTATTTCTGTTTTTCATTCTTGCATTAGCCAATCAGAAAAGGGTGGCAATTGGATTTGACCAAGGGCCCATCATTTCTTGATGGAGACTGAAAGGAATGCGAGCTCTGGGAACAAGGATGGGAATGTCAAGGACTTACAAACAAACAAACAAACAAACAAGGGAGGGAGAGAAGAAGGAAGGAAGGAAGGACCAGTACTGTAATGTCTACTTACTTACTATGCTTTTATTTGGATATCTATATTTTATAATCAAGTCACTTAAATATAAAGCTTGCATTAAATTACAATTGGCAACATTACAGAATGATTGACTTCAAATCAACCTTTTACACAGTTTTACCCACTACATTACCATGGAAACAGGACAAGATAGGAATCAAATAATCTGATGTAACTTGCAATCAATAAAAAAATAAATGTAAAATTTTATCAGGAAATAGAGTGCTTACACTATGTCCATGAAATAAAATCGAAATAGTTACTACCTAATAGTTTTTATTTAGTGACTATTAGTCACTGTCACTCAACTGGAACAGCTTTAGTAACAATACACAAGGGAAACCAAATACTCAAGACAATAGAAAGTTAATAAAATAAAGTATTAATTTTCTATTGTCTTGAGTATTAGATTTCCTTGTGTATTGTTACTAAAGCTGCTCCAGTTGAGTGATAGTGACTAATAGTCACTAAATAAAAACTATTAGGTAGTAACTATTTCGATTTTATTTCATGGACATAGAGTAAGCACTCTACACCCTTTGGAGAATAAGTATGCTATTAGTGAACAATCTTACAGATCCAATCAAAGCCATTTAATCCTGTGGAATACGGCATGTTCCAAAATCATAATTTAAACTGCTTATGTTAAAGAATCCCAGGGGGGACTCGTATAGCATGACAGGGATGTTCGTCGTACCTTTTAAGGTGTCTCAAACATTATTGCACTACCAGTGACTGAGCTGGTAACTTTTAGGGTTGGTTTTTTAGGTGTTCAAAGAGTGTCTTCAGATACTAAAACTGCAAAAAATATTAAATTTGTTGTTGATAGCTGGCACCTTTTAGGGGTAAAAATCTTGTGTCGCCACACCCATCAGGATAACACTTGGGTACTATTTAGGGGTCATTTTCAAAATTTCTGACCAGCATCCCCATCCTTTCCCAATCAGAGCCCCCCCTGAGCATATTAAACTTTAGGCTCTTTATTAGTTGTCAGTTAACCCCATCAAGACCTGGCTGGAAATAGTAGTAATTACCGAGTGAATACAAGGATCCAACATTCATTGTTCTGTCTTTCTAATTGCCGTTGCTACATCAGAAAACCTAAAATATATTTTTGATATACAGCGTGCAACAGAAACTGATTGCTGAAAATCGTAAATGTCTGTCTTAGAACAAATGCATTCTAAAAGTACATTAAGAAAAATATCGATAACTTCTAAAGAATCTTATGAGTTTGTTTGGACATTCTATATTCCATTGGGAAAACAACCCATTGTTTGGTGGTCGTTCAAGCAAAGCCAGGGATCGGTGTATTGGCACAATTTTTACAGTGCGATTAATCTAACCGGGGCCACTTAGACAATGTGAACCAATCAAGATTTAGAATGAAAACTTGAGCCAATCATGGTAGAACCTTGAACTCGGCCAATCACAATGTTTCATTCCCACGGTCTCTTGATAACATCAAAATTGTTGGTCAGACATTAATCAGATCTTGGCTTTTTTACTTGCTCCTGATTGGCTAAAGTTGGAATGCATTGTTTTCACTCTAAATCTTGATTGGTTCTTGTTGTCTAGGTGGCCCCGCCTATAGTAGCCGCACTGTAAAAGGATGTATTTGATTTATTTTTTCATTTCAGGAAGAATAGATCAGTACTAGGCTATGAGGAAATTTCTGGAATAAATGTTGAGTATTTCTAAACAAATTACAAGATTGACAACCGTTTTTATTTCGTTTCGTGCATTTGGTACAAGTTGTACCGTAAAAATCTAACGGAGGACTGACGGTCGTTATATTACTTCACTGTTACTTTTTGTTGGTTTACCATTAACCGTCCGTTTGTTCACCGTTACTTTCCGTTAGGTTTTCGGTAGTTCACCGTTACTTGATGTTAGGTCTCCGGTAGTTCACCGTTACTTTCCGTTAGTCAATTATCCGTTAGTTTTTCTGGTTTAACTTGTACCTAATCATTTCTCTCAAATCAATCTCATAACGTTGGGAATGTGTCGACTTCTCCAGCTTCAACAGACGTTGATCCTTCTACTTCATATGTGGCTCTGTATTTTAATCGAATTGTTTCCTATAGTAAAAGAAATCACGGTTATCATCATAATTTTAAGGATTCGCCCTAAGGACAGGTACGGTGCAGTACAATAGGTCACGACGTCCCCTTCAAGGCACAACAGCAAATCCCATCCGCTAAGAATCCCCTTAACCCATTGTACAAATCTAAGTAACGACAAGCCCGTAGCAGGGGGAGGGGCCCGGGCCCCCCAGATTTTTTTGAGGTTAAAATTTTTGGAAATACGGCAAATAAAACAAATTGGAGTGAACAAAGAAATGACCGATTTGGTATACCCCGAAAGATATCCATAGGGCTACGGATTTAACAAGGGAACGCAGATGCCCTAATGTGCCTAATATCAAGGTGTAGACCAATTTTAACAAACACGAGGGACAATTTTTTTCTGACGTTACGTATAACAACAAGTACCACTGACTAGACAATGTAGATACCCTGCAAATAAAATACGTTTTTTTGCAACGTGATTGAGAGTCCTCTACCGTAAGGCTCCCCAGAATTTTTCACCCTGCTACGGGCCTGACGGATCAATATAACTCAGACACTAAAGATGGTCACCGCCAGAGTTTCTTTACGTCCTTAGTGGTTCTTCTACGTCCCTCCTTTAATGGTTAGTTAGGTGAAGTATGGAGAGACGGGACTGCCATCTCAGTGATAATCCGAGCCACTTCAAAGTCCAACCATTACTAGATATAATTACAAAGGCAGCACTTTCTCCTCAGTTGTTTTTAAGCCCTTGAATGTTAGTCTGGCCGACACATACCACGACTTCCCGCACAACAGACCGGCGCTCAACCAACTTAGCCACTTCGGGTGGCGAGTGGCGGATATTTAGGAATGACTGTAAACCACTTTTTCATTATTCACAATAAACACACCTTATTAGGGTTAGCTATCAGCATCACTTGTGTTATCGCAGCGGCTGGAAGAATTGGGTTATGAGCTGGGAGATCAGTTCCTGAAGGAGGTTGCAACTTAACTTTCATAGCCTAAAGAACAATAATACGAAGTAAAAATAAAATCACCCTCGCCTTCAAAATACGTACATTTAAAAACCAATTTTCCCGCTCTTTTTGGTTGGTAGACACGTGTACCATTTGTTGGAAGTCAAAATTTCCCGCTCTTTTTGGTTTGTAGACGCGTCAGTGTACCATTTGTCGAAAGTCAAAGTTTACTTGGTAAGGTGGTAAAGGTTCACTTATTATTCTTCCCGGTTTGTCAGATTAGAAAAGCGCTTTCCATTAGCAAACGAATTTCTAACCGAATGGATTGGTTTAAATGGTAAGAAAAGAAAATCATCTCACTTCTCATTACTGTGAAGGTTGGATTTCCAGTTTCCGGGACTCAGCACCAAAAGGGCAGTTTTCAGTGGGAAACCCACGGTACCGTGACTCTTATGGTTTCTGTATTCAAGCATTGTGATTGGATGGTGTCTGTTTTGTAGCTTTCTGATTGGTTCAGAGCCGGAAGCCATTTAAGAGTCATGGTACGTACGTTTCCCGCTCATACGAAAACCGCTCCATAGTTTTAGTTTCAAGAGCTTTTACCTCCCTGCAATTTTTTTTTTCCATTCCATTTCACGCCGCTGCAAAGAACTTGGGAAGAAACACAAGGATGCAGTTACCTTTGGGACGGCAGCTTGTAAAACAAAATTGTTTACAGCAGTGCTTCGAGTACTCATTACTGAGATGACAACGATGGTAACGTCTGAACGAGAAAGATTTGCAGTGGTCTGAGGAAAATGCAACACATTTATATTACATTTATGGTACACCTTATCAATTTTTACCTTCTTTTTTACCCTTTTGTACCAAGGGCGGTAGGACACGAACAATTTGTTAAAATAAAATGTTTTGGATACCTGTGTTGTTGCGCGCGCAGAAGAATGGGTATTACTAATGTGCATCTCCGCAGACCATATCGTTCAAAGGCGCGTAAAACAGTTACAATACAAATATTAGTATTTGTAGTAACTCAATGTAAATGTTTTACGCGCCTTCGAACGATATGGTCTGCGGAGATGCACATTAGTAATACCCATTCTTCTTCGCGCGCGCACGCAACAACACAGGTATCCAAAGCATTTTATTTGAACAAATTGGTCGTGTCGGTCGTGTCCTATCGCCCTTGTATGTACCCTATCTTCCTATTGATGGTCAATGACCCAAAAATTTGGATGATTACATTCAATTCAATTATTAATGTAGCTAAAACATCTAATTATCAATCTTTTCCTGGTTGAATACAAAAGACATTGCTGAATTCGCTTTAGTGAACAAAGGTGCATAGATAAATTTACTGTACTTTTTATCTGACTCTGTCTTGTCTTGGAAGCATTGTCCAGTTGTCATTTAAGGGAATTTAGAACGAATCTATTGAATCACCGAAAATTGAAAAACATTTTTGCAGTCTCTTAAACTCTAATACCGTAATCAAAGACTTTGTATTATACTCTCTAGAATCAATTTTCTTTTACCATACCTTTGCAAAGTGGAAAATCATTTTAAGGCCATTTTTATCCAACACTGTTAAAGGTTGATGATCACCTAAATTTTTGGTAAGGTGAGAAAATTTAACAATGTTAAATAGAGCGGATTTCGTACTAGTCGGAAACGATACGTCTAAATTTGTAGCTTAGTGTGGCCATACGGTATTTTACAGTAACGGTATAAGCGTTGTGATTGAATGAATTGCTCGAAAACATCGGGAAGCCATTATAATGTTACGGCATGTCGTACGGTGTAAAGTCAGCAACGGTACGTTTCATTCTCATACGAAAACCGCTAATGTGAAGCCATTTCAATATTACGGTATGTCGTACCGTGTACGTGCTGTAGGTCAGTATCGTACGTTTACCACTCATACGAAAACCGCTCTAATGGGAAGCCATTTCAATGTTACGGTATGTCGTACCGTGTACGTGTAGTCAGTCAGCAATTAACTATGGTCTACAACGGTACTTTTCACACCCGTTACGAAAACCGTTCTAATGAGAAGCCATTTCAATATTACGGTGTCGTACCGTGTACGTGCTGTGTATCAGTGCTTATATTTTGATTTTCTCTTTTTTCATTCACGTTTTACCAAAATATTCTTCCCGTCTTATGAATTACTAGCTCAACACTCAGGATTTTCTAATTGAGGTTATTAATTCAAATCAAGCTAGAATTCCTCAAGAGTGAGGTAAATTACCTGGTAAAACAGAATCCAGTGGGATAAATACATTATCCAGTGGCTCTGGCTCTGAAGACACGCGAGTCAGTGGTGTAGCTAAGAGATCTGCCCCATCATCTAGAGAGAGAAGAGTGTCTGTGGTAGAGGATTTAGTGCTAGTTGACGTCTTCTGTTGAATTGGCCATTCAGCCTGTTGGCTTTGCTGTTGACTTTGATTGACAGCTGAGTTTTCTGTCGCTAGCGACAAAAGGGTTTCCCCTGATGTAGAGCTGTTAGTCGCAGGAGGCGTGACTTGAGGTAAGGGAGACACCGATTGTTTCTGTTTTTGCTGCTGTTTATGATCTTGTAAAATGTCTTGACCAAGCAAATCAAGTGATGTCGTTGGTGATTTAAGAGCTTCAGGACCTCTCTTATTCGCTGGGGGTGGACCACGAGGAGGAGATACAGAAGCTCCAGGTGTGCGTACTCCTGCCATCATTCCTATGACTGGACCCGTCCCTTGCATGGGTAAAGTACCAGGTCTTGCGGCACCAGCCACTGGTGGCATCCCCATTCCAGGAATATTATATGGTTGATTTATTAATGATGGCCTGGTAAATTGTTGGCCAGGAAGAGTAACAGGGTTTATAGAACCAGGTAGGATTTGTCCAGGGTAAGTCATAGGTCTTACCATACCAATGTGTGGATTAGCTTGGGTTTGTGCCTGACCACTATACGTCTGAGCTGGTTGGGTTCCCCACGATAAGGATGCAATATCCTACAAAATGTAAGTCAGGGCAATGTGTTACCATAGCTGCAATTCATAGCCTTAAACCTTAGTTATTGTTGCTACATCCAGCAAGCCAAAAGATTTCATCAGAAATTTTGTACTATTGATTGACTGATTGATGCACACCGTACGCATTTATTTAATTTTCACTTTTAACATATATCTATGCGTACCTAAACGTAGGGTGTTCAACTTACCCATAGAGAAAACAATGTCCTGGGAACCCTACAGTTGCCTTACATTACATTACATTACATTACCTAGTTACGTTGCCAGCGTTGTTGGTCCTTGTAATGTATTGGTTAACACATCGGACTAGTAAACCAAAGATGCGGGGTTCGATTCCCGCTAAGGGCTTTGTTATTTTTTTCTTTATCGGCTTTCTAAATATACACCGAGCGCATTTACTTACTTCTTGTTACCGACTAACTGACTGACCGACCGACCGACCGACTGTTTCAACTATCAAAACCACTGGCAAAAATCACGTGATGGTGTTCGTACGCCTGGTCCGGAAAAACCCGTACGGATCCGCTCAAAACGTCACGCGAAAAATTGCATCATTTTTTAATCAAATCTTTCTTAAATTATGATAAAATGCTTATTGACTGCGTTAGGTCGGGCCGGGCGGGAAAATATTTGACTCTAGGTCATTTGTACGGACCTTGCTGCCCTCGTTCTGTATGTTATGATCTCAAGCTAAATATTTTCCTGTCCGGCCCTCCCACTCGGTCGATAAGTATATACACTTACTGAGACAGATGTTGTTGTTGGTTGGGAAGCCATATTTTTAGGTGTGTCATGAATACCTATGAAGAAAAGATCAAGGCCAAAAATGTTTTTTGTTATCATTACACTGCTTAAGGTGATTCCAACATAATTGCACGCGGATTTTTTTTTCTTTTTTTTTATTACTCGTGTTTTTTAATTCACTGATAATTCTGAAAAAAGCACAGTGTAGTAGCTCAATCATTTCGGCTTTTAAAGGTGTTTTCGGAATTTGATTTTTGAGTCGCGTTTGAGCAAGGCGAATTTTTGGTCCATCTGAAATTTGCCAGGCAATTTGCACTCGAACAATTTTCTTTAAACTCAGTAGAAAACATTTTGACAATCCATTCATCCAAAATCTGAAGTTTCGTTAAAATCGTACGATTTTTTCGCGAACAAGAGCATAAAAAAGCAGTTTCTCTTTGGTCTCAAGTAGGGTTATATTCACAGTCTCTACTTCCACTTCTTAAGATTCTTTGTAATTTAAGTCGGACAAGGCTGATAGACAAGTTTGTGTTCAAGTTTATATGCTCCTTTTCTAGAACGACTGAGCTCTTCGAAGGGCATTGTTTCTATGGTGATTTGCGTAACCCCGCCCCCATTGACTTGTGATTGACGGCTAAGAAAAACCGAAACCAATCGAAGTTTTGAAATCATTTCGCGCGTAACAACGAAATTCGCTGCAAAAGTATTAAAGACACGATTTTTGAACAACACCTTGAAAAGCTCATGAAGGTATTGTCCAAAAAATTCTAAAAACACCCTTAAAGACGTTCATGGCCATTGTTTCTGCGCACCCTTTCTGCGCCCGAGCGCGTGCTCTCTATATAAGCGAGGAACGCCTGACTGATTTTTGACTTATGGGGAACCATTAGGATAAGAAACGTTATGTGGAAATATCTTGAAAAAGAAGTCGGTGAGCCCCTTTTTTATTCCCTTATTTTAAAAGAAAATATATTATCTAAATTTGCAGAAATTTTTTTTAAAATCTGTCTTGTGAATCAAATCGAAATTACCTATTTTGTGTCTGATTGGAATACAATTTCAGGTAATTTTAGGATGCAAGTGTCCACTCTTAGCTCAATAACTTTTCATATTACTAGTTTTTAATGCAAAAAAAGCTAAGCAATTATTGTATCCTTCACTAGACTTCTGTAAAGTGTGGGGGCGTAGAATTTGCTTTTCATCAAAATATGG
>JANTNT010123089.1:0-10794 GCA_024752375.1 Entacmaea quadricolor
CCTTTGTTTCCCCTGGGCCTCGTTTTGAATTGATTTGTTCGTGATCACTCGACCAGGATATCGAAAGTGGGCTATTTTGATAGTAACACTCAAAGAAAAATAAATGAAATTCCTTAAGAGACCAAATGATTTTAAAACCGTATCTAGACGATTCTGACTCTGTCGTATCGTGAGCTCAACCTAGACAAATGTAAATATAATGAATAAAAAGACGAAGATAACATGATAAATATGATATTTGTCAGCACGTGTTATTTGCTACGTGAAAAGCAAGTGATGTGCGTGTTTTTCGCACGTGAGTAATGTGCACATGATGTTCACATGACACTACGCACGTGATATGTACACGTTATGTGCGCACGTGATATTTACATGACATGCGCGCACGTGATATGCACATGGCATCCGCGCACGTGACATGTAAATGTTATGCTCATGCTATGAACATGCTATGTTCTTTATTATATGATTTACGTATATGTAAAGCAAACGGAAATGGATTTATACAAACAATCGAACCTAGGTTTTAAACGTACTCACACTTTATCTCGTTTAATGATCTTATCTCGGAAGCAGTACATCGCGATGAACACAACTACAGCAATGAACGCTGCCGACAAACATGTAGCAAGGATGATGTATTCGCTTTTGTTGAGGGTTGTCGTCTTCGCTTCGTCTGAAAATATACCAATTACAACAATGAACTTAAGGTACGGTAATACGAGCAACAAAAACACTCAACTTGTCTCGCAACATTGTTGCATTGCAAGTTGTAGAGCGAATGTTGCTCGTATTACCACTCTGCGTGCAACAAATTTTCATTGTTGCAAGAAGTAGAGAGAGGTTCTACTTCTTGCAACAACGAAAATTTGTTGCGCGCGGGGTGGTAATACGAGCAATATTCGCTCTACAACTTGCAATGCAACAATGTTGCGAGACAAGTTGAGTGTTTTTGTTGCTCGTATCACCGTACCTTTACAGAACTACCTTAGCACAGTTGATTTCGTATTCCAAGAGGGAGACGAGTAGGGGCGTTAACCTAGCATCCCTTGAAGAGTGTTAACCATGGATATCCGGGGACGTCAAGTCTGCATGCGCGCCACTAATGATACTCTGTATTTGAACACATCTTCGGTATGAGATTACTCAGTGGAATAGTTATTACTAAGTTATTGTTATTAAATTAGTATTGTTAATATTAATATGACGTTGTCATTCATACCTGTTTTGTTTGTTGGGTTGGTTAAGACTGACATGTTATGGCTTATGTTAGAAGAGGAAGGTAATCCAGTAACTGAAATGGTTTGTGAGGAATGAATTGATAAAATTGTTAGATACGAGTAAAAAGTAGACCAAGATGTTTGCGAAAATGGTGAGAGAAAATGCGAGGTGAGACTGACAGGTTTGTCACTGACAGTTGTTGTGGTGGTGGTGGTGGCAGAGCAGATTTCGTATGACTGTGAAAAACTCACGTGACGGATTCCACCAATCGTATGATGCAAAACATCACAACGTCAACGTGTCACGTCATGGAACACTCAAATGGCTTCTTTTGCAAGCCAATTGCAAGGCCTGCACGCCGATTCTCATCCAATCGCATTGCTTTACCACGCCAGTGTATCACGACACGGTATGGCACAGCCTTATTGCTAACGCAAGAAACCTTCGCAAAATCCAGTCAAAATTTGGAGTTCACGGCACGTTCACGACGTACTTTTTCACAGTTATACGATAATCTGCTTTAATGGTGATAATGATACACATAATGATAATGATGATGGTGATAGTGATACAAATAATAGGGCTGATGGTGATCATTGCAATGATAACTATAGTGACGATGATAAAGAGGTTTTCAAAAACCCGTAAAACGATTACTCTTAATTACTATTACCAATGTTTTTGACCAAATATTTATGCGTTGGTAAAAACTGTAGTAAAAATAATACACATTATGCATCATAAAGCCGTTTGTTTAATTTTGTTTCTTTGCATCTAAAATACACTGACCATTAAATTTTGTTGCACGGGTTATTTGCAATCATTATAAATCTTGTTCTAGTAAATAAATAGTTTAGACTTATAGTATTCCTGTTTACGACATAAAATATTAAAGTTATAGAATTTATTATTGCTAAATACGCTAGTAATTGTTTCACGGGTTTTTGAAAACCGCTCTGATTGGGAGTTATTTTTAGGATTAGAGAGGATTATACGGCCTAGCCAATAAAAATCATTTGGATTCCGTCCAGTCTTAACGAACAAACCTTTTCACCTTAATGCCATTTTAAATCTTTCAGGACTGGGAATAAGGTTATCAAAAAAAAGTGATGGTCGCTCGGGCTCCCTGTGTCAAACTGCAAAAAATTCATCTCCAGGCTCCCAAGCCAAAATACAAGATGTCGTTCATGGTGGATTCTTCGCTACAATGTATGCAAGTTTTAGCATTCCTATTTTAGACAATTTAAGGTTTTAATACGAAAAAATTCACCAGAAAATATTTACGTTAACTCCCAAATAAGGTAAGCTACTCATATCAAACAAATAATAAGGCTAAGCCATGTTTTATAACGTGAAAAAAACACTACGGGGCATTTGAATACACAGGTCGCCGTAGGTGCGAGTGTCTATAGCATTTCTCGAGTGTTTTTCAAATCTTTCGGAGCATTTTCTCACGGTTCTGTATAATGTAGCTTTATAATATACATTTTACGCGCGCGAAGATGGCAAGCAATAGAAAAGGCAAAGCAAATCGAGATATAATACCACAAAAGTCAAAATGTAACTTTTTGAAACATTACACTTGTTTGTATATGTATTGTCCAGCAATACAGTTCTACGGTAATCAGATGACAAACATTTTTCGCTGTAAACGCGGTTTCTTATGAAAAACAAAGTTAAATTGCTGAGCTTAGCTTCCAGTGGATCGACAAATCAATATACAAATCAATCACAAAACACTCGGCCACAAAACAGACATAGACAAAAATATTCACCTGGGATTTGTTGTGTACTCGTAACGTTCTCGGACATTCTCGTAACTACGTCGATCGTACTCGTTAATGCCTCTGTTGTTGACAATACTCCGTTAGAACTTGTCGATGAATCATAAATTAGTTTGGTATTGATTGTACTAGGTGTTTGTGATATCGTAGTTGTCTGTTGCTTGAGTGTGGTCAACAGTGACGTAGTTGTTTGTAGCGTGCTTGTTGGCGTCAAGGTTTTTGCTATGACTGTACTTGTTGAAGTAGAGCTCGGAGAAACTGAAACTAAATAGAAAATTGTTTATAGAATTGAGGCTATTGGCTTACATACTGACTTTATGTTATCAGATATTGGTTTTTACTGTCTAAACTCGTCGAGAAAAACAAGTATTCGAGATGTGAAATGCGTTGTATGAGCATCCATTATTACTATTTATTTATTTGCATTCATCCCTCTTGTCCCCACAAAGATAGAGGACATTTTCACCTAAGAGGGAGAGGGAGAGGGAGAGGGAGGATATATTTACCTGTACTATTGAAATCATATTCAATGAGTTTTACATGTTTTCCATCCAGAGTCGTACATAATACTTCATCAATATCTTTGATAACATTCTTGTTTTGGTTGACCCAGGACTGAAGCCACTGTAGATTCTTCGTGCATACCAGTGAATTACCAGATAGACGTCTAGTAGTATATTTAGAATTATAATATTGGATATTATTAAATCATTATTACCAAGCCGGTTTTCGCGCTGCAGCGATTAAACAACAAGAAATATTAAGCTGCGGATACACGCTGCAACATTGTGCGGAACATTACTGGCATATTGATGAATTTCTTTGTGTCCGCGCCTGCAATTGTTACTTGCTAGTAATTGCAATGTTGCAAAAGAAGAATCGAGTTTTTCTTCTGCATTACTGCGCGCAACAAATTGCTTTGTGCCAGTTCTGGCAACACTTCTGGCAATCAATTTACGTGTTTGTAAAGAATATATACGCATGCATGACGTCACACCATTGTCTATTGGGAGCGCTAAGCTAATCGCCGGTATATTTCATTATTACAGTGAGAGATCCAGGATTTTTTAAAGGGGTTCCAAAAACGATATTTCCTGCAGTAGAAGGGTATTATCGGCTTCAGATCAGAAAGGGGGGTTCCAAAATTAAGCGTAAAGTACATAATGGCTACACTAAGGGGGGGACATCCCTGGATCCACCTCTGATTAACACACACTAAAACTGTACGTACATTTTTCCACGAGACTGTTTTACTTTATCAAAAAAAGATTTGGCTTCTTGTGGAATAAGCTTCAGAAGGTTGTTATCAAGTTGACTAAAAAAATAGATAATACATGATGATGTTGATTACGACGACGACGATAATTATTAATATCAAAACAAACTTACATTTCTAGTATTATTGGGCCTTTTATTTCGTAAAGTGCTTTTGGGAAAGAAGAAATTTTGTTGCTTTCAAGGGAACTGAAAAAAATAATAATAATAATAACAAGTTAACTGACCAGTCATGCGGTTTGGATACGATGAGACCAATTAATTTATTAGACTTTCAATAACCGACAAGTCATGTCTGCCGCCCAGGGTGGTTGATACTAGGAGATTCGGATACGATGAGGCCAATTAATTGATCAGACCTTCAGTAACCGACCAATCATGCCTGACACCCAGTGGTGGATACTAGTAGGTTTGGATACAACAATTGATCCGACCTAGTCGGTAATTCTGTTTTGCTGAAATACTTACACCACAATAAGAGATGATCCTGCAGCTATAAACGCCTTTTCTTCGATATTATCTATTTGGTTTTTATTAAGATATCTGAAAATGATATATAAACTTAGCTTTCTTGTAGTTAAACTCGAATCCCACAGCATTCAGGAGTTAATACTTACAGCATTGATAACTTGGTTTGCCTTTCTAACAAGTCGTTTGAAACTTTTGTTAATCTGTTGGTGTTCAAGTGACTAACAAAATATAAAGATAAAACTAATCGATATATTTTCGTTCGTGTGTTCGTTGTCGGTTTTCGTGCGTTTTTTCGTTTGTCGGTCATCGTTCGTGTGTTTGTTTGTCGGTAGTTCCGTTCGTGTGCTCGTTGTCGGTTTTCGTTCGTATTCGTTTGTAGATAGTTCCGTTAATGTGCTTGTTGTCGGTTTTTGTTCGTATGCTCGTATCTCGACAATTCGAATAAAGCATATGTAATAGGTAAATTACGAGCCTTGGCTTAACTGCCTCTCCCTTGTCGGCAGTTCAGATTTCGTGTGCTCGTACTTGTGTGAACTGTTTTCTGTTCGTCTATTGTATTCTCGGACATACATTTCAAGAACTTAGCGACCTCGGGTCTAACTATTTAACCCCTCCCCCCACTTAAAATGTAGCTCCACGGTTCTTGATACTTATTCGGTTTTTATTCGTGTATTCGTACACTTGTGCGTTCGTTTATATTTGACACATTTTGTTATTTTGTTCATACGTCATTAATCTGTTAGTTGTTCTTGTTATTAATTGACAGCATACTTACAGGCTCGTCAACAAAGTTCTGTTCAAGAATCCAGTGGGAAGAGCGTCTAGAAGGTTATTGTCTAAGTTCCTTTGAGGATTTAAGAACATCTAAGTCAATAATGTATTAATGTCTGCTCAGTTCTCCCGAGGTTCGTGTTGATTTTTGTGGAGGGAGGGAAACCGGAGAACACGAAGAAAAACCCTCAAAACAAGGGAGAGTACCAACAAATAACTGTACTCGCACATGACGCAGAGCCAACTAGAACCCAGGTTACATTGGTGAGAAGCGAGCGTTGTCACCGCTGCGCCGCCTTTGCTTTCCCTTGTTATGGTATTTTTTGTTGTATCTTAAAATCAAAACTCGGCAGGAATTAAGTTCTCACAGAGAAAACCAGTAGTCTGTCTGTCTTTTGAGTGTGTGTGTGTTCTAATTTAAATCAATTATTACCAAGAACATTATTGCGCAAGCGTACTTACAATGTTTGTAGTCTAGTCTGGAACTTCAACAGGTCTTTAGGTAGAGTTGTTAGCTCGTTATTTGACAAACTCCTTTAAAATTATAGATATATCAAGATACATCATACGTCAAGATGAACAGTAACAACCAAACAAAACGACATACGAGCAGAAAGGGAGAAAAAACTACATGCAAGACTTACAATTTCGTCAACGAGGTAAGTCCAACAAATGCATTCTTAGATATTCTTCTAATCCCGTTACTAGGAAGATTTCTGTGAGAAAGGAACGAAATAATTTGAGTGAAAACAGTGACAAATGTAAAGGAAAGTTAATGTGCCCGGTCCATTACATTAATCAAATATTTGATTGCACCTAAATATATTAATAATTACGAACGACAACGATAACGGTGGTGGTGGTGGTCTAACCATGATCTCTCATGATGATGCAATCATGATACTTACAATGTCTCTAACTTCGTTAAGCCATCAAAAACTCCATCTGTTATATTTTCTATTCTATTATTTGATAATTCACTGGAAGAAAAAAACCATCACATATCATACAGAAAATAAATAGTAATACTGAATATAAAGTAATGATAAATACAGCTAATAGTTGTGGCCATGTACTCCCTGGTCCGCCCCTTTCTTCGCTGTCCAATAATTTTTGAGCAAAGCACCAATGTTCTAGAAAAGAACTGCTTGCAAATTCGTCCCGTATTGCATTATGGGTTTGAATTTAACGACACAAGATGGCCAACCCCACAATGCCACGCGAGTCATAGGTTCGAAGGTCTTTAGGCAAAATCTTTCTGCCGGGACATCTAATGGCTGGTTAGGTATATCTGAACTACCGAGCAAAACTTGATTTTCTGTATTAAGATTAAAATGTGCGTCAGCAATATATAAAAATCAACGCAAAGGCTGTTGAATAATGGTCAGATAAAATACTTCCGTGAAACCAACGGACTTGTTTGTTCGTATTATTCCTTATAACACTTCTTTATCCTGCCGGTCGACTTAGACACCTCAAGATAAATTACTTCAAATAAAAAAAATTAATTACAAGAACAAAAACAGCGGAGAATAAACTGGAGATTACATTGCGGCAAGGTTCAAAAAACTGTGGGAAACAGTTCTTCTTGTTAAAACAAAATGTCACTTCTTTCTATTGTTTGCCCGTAATTGTACATTTTTGCGTTCAGTGCTTTTGTTTGGAGATAATGAGAGTTAAATCCGTTAATATTGACAGCATTTTGAAGTAAGTTTTCGAACATAATAAAATGAATTGTTAAAGTTGATCATTCTGTTTCATTATTGAAAATGTTACCTTGAAATTACAGTGAGTCAAACTTTAAAATATTTGACTTTTTCTATATTATTTTTGTTTTTAAATTATAAAAGAAGTAAATTTAACTGACGTCATTAACATTGCAGTGAAAAATGACGGTCAGTCTCGACTTTACAACAGAAATGTCTCAAGTTATTTAAAAAGTTAGTTTACCTTTTTTAAGGAAAGCCAACAACACTTAAATAGGATTTGCATTTATTGTTGAGTTTTGAACGCGTCGTGGGAAAGGTTAAAAGGTTAGAAAAGGCCTCCGTTTAGCCTATCAAAAACTTTTGCGATCAGTGTTTTAATCGGCATGAGAAGTGTTATTATATAGCGTACATACTAGATCAAAGTGCTATACTATCTGATGTAAATAAATAAACAGTGTTTCATTTAATATAATCTTACTAAGCATAAGAATATGCATATCTTTAACACGTTTTTCCTTTATATTTTGAAAGCCAACTAGTCACCCATAACTAACAACGTTTTTCCTATTCCCTCCAGCGTCATAACTCACCCATCTAAATAACTTATTTCCTTCTATCCTATTGAACATTTACCGATTTATTTAGGTGCTTTTGTAATTACGAAAGAGACAAAATCACGTCCTATAACATGTATATTAAAGTGAAATGCATGATAAATGTCTTGTGCAAGGTGTTTGTCCACTATTTCTTGCTTTGTACAGTTATTATAAAGCCTTTCAAAATGAAACAAAAACTCACATTTTTGTAAGATTTGATAATCTTGAGAAATAATTCGCAGAAAGGCTGGTGATTTTTGTATTCGTAAGAAATCTGTAACAAAACGTAAAAATAAAAGTTAAAATCAATTGATATATTATTTAAAATAAATTTTTGGGTACCGGTAAAAACTTTCCCTCTAAGAATATATTATTTTAAGCTTATGTCGCAAAAATATGGCTCAGATACTTTGATTTTTGAGTGAAAATCAAATATTCATATTGGCAATGGAGCATAAAAGTTAAGCTAAATCAGCATTAGTCGATCGAAAAGTGAACTCAAATGGTTTCTTCAACTTTGTAATTCATGCTAAATCCCGCAAGAATTTGCTATGACAATCAGAATTTTTTAATAACCCAGTTTTGTTGACTTTGTCGGGCATATTTGAACACTCTTGCTTGCTTAGTAAATTCTTGCAGGGACTTAAAAAAGAGACAAGAAGCCGACAAATTATAAAAACAATTTTGACGTCTTCACAAAAAACTTCGTTGGAATCTAAAAACTCCATTCACACTGCTGGTGAATCTGCTATCTTTTAATTAAAATGCTTCAAAAAACGGTTGAAATGTAACTTATACAAAAGTTTTTGACAAGAATAGGAATCAATTTTAGGAGAGGCAGTTAACACATTTTTAAATTCAATTTACACTCAAATAAGTGAAGGTATTGAGCACGCTTTGGCGACGCCATTAACCATCTGAAATGTAAACAAGAAACTCCTTATGGCAAAAAAACATCTATAAAAACTATATAAAACTACTAAAACAGCACTTACAGCGAAACTGTATCTTTTGGTATATCGCTAGGAAGTGTAGTAAAATTCACATTATGACAATCAACGTATCTTGAGCCAATGGGTTGCTCTCCACATTGACAAAGACTTGGACATCCAGAAGCTTGGTTGATGTTGAGTGATAGAACTAGAAGAACAACGGTTTTGCAGTACCGGACTTTGAGGCTAGAGTATCTAGCCATGTCCTTGAGGTTTTGATTTCAATCTAGGAATGAAATATGATCGCTTGGAAATAAACACTTCAGAGCGATCATTGACAGAACCACAGAAAATTAGATCTAATTGGCGCATGCGTGTTTTGGGAACGTGTTTCATTAGTCATTGATCCAAAACCACGCTTTTCAACATCTTTGTTTGAAAACTAAAAAGACGGAAATGCTTGAGAATTATAGACGCTTCATTTAGACAAGGTTTTTTTTACCAACTCAGCTATTTTTCATCCCTTTCTTATATTGTTTTTGTTGGTGTTGTGTGCTAATCGTTTTATTAAAGATTACTTTTCCCAAGGGAAAGCTAGTTTGTACGTTTTATGCAAATTTACAAAAGAAGATGAAAATCATGGTTTAGGTACCTTTATGGTATTCTAAGGGACCGATCGTTTATTACGTCGCAGGGGGGTGGTGTTTTTACATGAAAACGTGCTGATGAAAAATTGTACCCTCCCCCAAGAACCAGTTTTCAAAAATATACCCCCTCTATAATAATTTTTTTAAACAATTTACCATATTTCAACTATTCTGATAAAAACCGGTGCATGATAAAATAAAAATGTACCCCCCCATTGCATGCAATCTTAAGAAAATGTACCCCCCACTTTTGAGATGTTTTGAAAATCGAACCTCCCTATAAAAACACCGCCCCTCCCTGCGACGTAATAAACGATCGGTCCCTAAACATCACTTTATTAATATTTGTTTTTAGTCTTTATATTACGGTCTCAGGTTCAGGAAATGAAAACTAACTTCAAAATTAGTCTCAGATGATTTTTATATTTTGTTTAGTTGAATTACGTCAAACTGAACAATGAGATAATTTTATCACATAATCTCTCCTCGTAATTCCCCCTTGATTACATTGAATACCAATGGCTCATGTTATGCCATTCAACTCATACACCATCATCACTCTTGTCTTTATTCTTCACCACTCCTAAAATTTTAATCTTCTCTCTTTATTGAACTGCGTTGATTTTCAAATAATTATGCGAAATGTTTGTGATTCAGCAATTTCCTCTTGATCTATATTTTCGAAAACGCACTTTTTTCTAATCTCTTGGTATAAATTAATCTATGATTTATTTTGGGTAGCATGGATGGTCTAGGCTGCTATGGCGTTGTGGTTCTCTCAACAGTGCAGCACTTTAGTGCAAAGGGTCCGTGGTCTTGTTGAGTTTTGTATGTTTGATGTGTTGTTCTTTCCTATGCTACCAGAACTCTACGTTTTGGCTACCGTACCTGTGTTTCGCCGAACTTTCCATTCATTGAAGTCGTACTCACTCCTCCAGCTTTTGGCTCTTGGCGCGAGCTTTTCGCTCTTGACGTGACAGTTGTTGGCCACCGTAGAAAAAAGCTGCACATCAATTTAAAAGATGGATCGGTCTTAATCTGATTCAGCAACCAATCACACAGTATGAGATCTTTGATTATCAAATCCTGGTCTGACTGAGACACGTGACACATACACGTACTGTCATGGTACTGTCACGGTACTGTCGCGTTTGTACTGTCACTGCAATGTATGTCACGGTACTGTCGGCTAGCTGTAATGTTCTGTCACGGCACTTTAATTGTAATGTCACGACTCTCTGTCACTGTAATATCAAGCAGCACGTCTATTTAGTGCAGTAAAAACTGCATATCTGATCTAAAAGCACGTATTTAAGGTAGTTCCGGACAATTGCTAATGCGCATCTTTCGTGCGCAGTCGAGCGCGCGCACTTTTATTAAGAACGATC
>JANTNT010123200.1:0-10792 GCA_024752375.1 Entacmaea quadricolor
ATTGATAGAGGCAACATGTAGCAGCAACAAAGTCACATAGTGTACATACATTGATAGAGGCAACATGTAGCAGCAACTTGTCCCATGGACGTCAATTCATGTCTTGTCCACACGATTGGTATTGCTGCGAGTCCTTGTAGCGGGAACACAGCGTTGTTGTTGTGAGCCAACTAAGAGTAAAGGATTTTTCTTTTACTCCATTAAGTTTCTCTCTCGATTATTAATAACCGGTGTGAAGTGTCTCGAAGTATTTTTTTTTTCGGACCACACTTCCACTTTTCATTCAGCGGATTAATAGACTTATCCTTAGCCAATCGGAACGTCTTTTGCACAATGACTTTGTAAGGATGGAAGTTTAGAATTATGTCAATTTCGGCTGAATCGCTGTTACCTTGGCAACGATAAGCAACGATAAACAAAATTGTTAAAATCGGGTTTTCTCGAATTTCTCGCAATCTCCATGAGCTCCAGAAAGGCGACTATATACAGTATACTTATACAATAAACTACATACCTACGTAACTAAGTCACTATAAAGGCCTATAGTCCGACAAAATTTGAACAACAATTTCTCAATTTTTTCATTCTGCATACCTCACGAGGCATTTAAGGACTACTCCTTGAGTAATTGTCAGGTTTATGATTTATCTGCAGGGTCTATACCCAGGGCCTAGATGCCCTTAGTGTATTTCTGTACATTGATTAAGTTAACAAGCGTCTTTCTGAATATTATCATTGTCATTTCTCCTCTCTATTAATTGTTTTATCCTTCTTAATACTTATTTTATTTTTTCCTTCAGGCCTTTCTACATCCGGTTCAGGACATACCCAGGGCCAAGGTGTGCTATGGGTGTTCGGTGACTCATTGAACAGATATTTCTTCGAATCGATTTCATCTCGTCCTCTCTGTTGGCAAGTTTTTCGTGCCTGTTATTTCACTATGACTTGGGTCTATATTCTAAGACACACAGCAAAAGAGGAAATGGACCTCAACTATGGCGGCAGATACATTAACATTCCTAGAATTCTTAACGAGCTAAAGAGCGTCATAACTAGACCTGAAATGGACGAAAATAGTGCACTACTTCTTAATACTGGTGTTCATTTGTTGAAAAGTTCTAGTTTTTATACATATCAGAAGGTCATTAATGGCATGGTGCTAACTCTTAAGGAGTTCTACCGCGGAACTGTAATATGGAAGACAACAACGAGTATTGGAACACAGGAACAGCTGTATAGTGGATGTTTTAGACGATTCCATACCGAACAGGTGATATATATATATATATATATATACATTACAACACACCGCATCGCACGCACCACACTACACCGTAGCGCGCTTCACCACACCACATCACACCACACAGATCGCACCGGACCGCAGCGGAATGCAGTGCAACGCAACTCAACGCAAAACGAAGCAACGCAACGCACAGCGTTACAAGTTCCCTTACTTAAAGAATAAGTCATTATCATTTTCATTATTGTCAAAAGACTAGTACTGCGGATTAGTAAGTGCTACATTTCATTAAAATTTAATCATTATTTCATTATTATTTCATTTTCGCAGCGAATAGACTTATTTAATGCCTACGCCATGACCGCAATGTGTCGAGCAAGATTTCTGGTCCTTGATGTGAACCCGCTGACCTTTTCATACCCCGGCGGCACCCAAGATGGGGTCCATTACAACAATACGGTGTTCGCCTCTGCTGAGAATGTTCTTGAAGATTACTTTAGAACATAAAAGATGCATGTATAAAGTGATGCGACTTTGCTTTTGTGCACAAATAAAATGCATTTGTAGAAACTGTTTTTATCTTCTTGTTGAGTTGTTTGAATAATTAGCCAAGCTCGGCTCTGTTTGAAAAATAGGTCTCTTTAAGTCTTGGATTTATTTGTACGTGGGCATCATAATAATAAGTTATGTAAATACCTTTCTTCCACGTGAATTTACAACTTTATTCCGAGCTTTCGGACATGTCTTTCCATCATCAGGGAAAGAATAAGGATAGCTATTTACAAGCGCGTCTAACCACGGGCGCGCACTATATAGCGCGCGCTAAAGAATCAGTTAACAATATACAAGAGTCAACTCAAACAAAAATAACGAAACAACAAATAAAAAAATAACATTGCCTTTGAATCCGATTTTTTGATTACCGCAGGACAAAATAATCGGAGGCACTGTGATAACATAATGTGTAAGCGGAAATTCTTACGCGGGATATCCCGCGCAAATCACGGGAAACGGGTCTCGCGCGCAACTCCTCTGAATAAGGTTCAATAAGGTGTAATAAGGTTCACGTAAATCTAATAAATAATTTTCAGGCATCTTTCTACCACAGTCTCTAATCTGTTGGTATGTACATTTTCTTTCTCTGCAATCCCTCATGTCTCTCCTATCTTTCTCTTAAGTTGTGTTTGTGTGTGTGTGTTTTAAGTTGTGTTGCGAAAAGATATACAGTTTGCATTTCTTTCTTTCTTTCTTTTTCCCTTTTTTTCCCTGTCAATCTCGTCCCAGAGCCTGCGCTCCTCTTAGTCTGCGCAGAGAAATGCCAGATTATGCCAGAGCTTCTCGTTTCTCGGCCCACGCAGACCAAGAGTGAACGCCGCAGGCTTTGGGGACGAGATTGTCTACCTATTGTATTATTCCTGTCGTGGTGTTTCTCTTTCCTTCTCCTTCACCTCTTCTATTCTTACCTCCGCCCGGTGATCTTGCTATCCATCATCCATCCGTCCGTCGATCCGTTCTGCTCGTTCGTTCGTTCGTTTATGACGTAGACAAGATTTCCCTGGAGCAAAGCATAGGATGTGAGTAGTGTCATTGGTGGATATAAAAGTGAATTTTTAATATGTGAAACGACAAGTCGCATAAAGCGTGGTTAGAGGAAATGAGACCAAGTGTGCTCCCGCAAGCGACGCGTAGGAAGTCAGCAAAGACAAAGAATTTTTTGCTTAATAAGTTTGACCCCAAAAAATAGACAAAACAAAAATTGGCACTTTAAACAGCTCATTGTAATGTTTCATTTCAATTTTCGTGCCTGTGAAACTATATGGAAAAAATATTTGTATTTTTATAAAGTATTACTTTACAGTAAGTATACCAGAGAGATGGGTGAATATTGATCAAAGCACATGATAATCGCTTATAATTCAACGAATCCAAACCTAAATACAACACTAGATACTTCATCTTCTAATCCAAAACCTGTCTCATTCGGAAACCGATCGGCTTATTTTAAGAATCAAAGTTTATTATGGTCAAGTTTGTACCATTAGTAATTTCAATTTTTTTCAGGAGTCGCCAACGCGTTGATTTAAGTCAATTTAATTTTAGTCAATTACAGTTCTAACTCTGTCAGTTACTATAATTTTGTTATGTTATAATGGATGAAAAGTTTCAGACCTAAAAACCTAAAAACACCACAAAAGTCACCATAAGATGAAAATTATCACCAGGAGTTTTCCGGAGAATTTGTTTTTCTGCATTGATTTTTTTTTCAGTGTGAGAAGCGTTGCCTCATTCATATTAAAACTTTTCCTAATAATTCATGTCATATTTTTTTACGAATGTAAAGTATAATTATATTTTATTAAATTGCTTTAAAGAAGAAGAAAATGACATGAATATTATCCCAATATCAGAATTGAAAAAGAACTTGGTTTTTGCATATTAATGTATAAAAAACATCTGGAATTCTAAGGTGTGCCGTGAATTATCCGACACTGCGACCTACTAAATGTATTCTATCGTTATTTGACGTTTCTGAGGACTAATTTCCGCTATAAATCTCGACACAAAAGTGAGACTGCGACATCACGCGGTCCAGCGTGTGACCGTAAAATGACTTTTCTTTGTTACAGCGCTGATTGAAATGTAGATCAGTTAGGGATTGTCATATTATCTGTGTACTTGGCTTTCCCTTGTGAGGGAATTAATGTGAAAGTATTAATTAATGTGTAAAAATGAGATTTATGTATGCTTAAAAGTTATTTTTTCAGTACCAGAAGACAGTTCCAAAATAATTGAAGTTTAAACGTTGTGTTTTGAAGTTTTTACGCTTTTTAATATTATTTATTCTACCGAAAAACCTTACCAGTTTAGTTGCTAGTTTTCTTTTGTTTAATCAAATAAAACCCAACAAACCTATTCCAAATTAAATCCATATTTACGGAGTCTTTGTTTTTCTCATATTCAAACATGTTTGAAAGTTCCACTGATCACCATGGCAATGCCATGTAGGGTTAGAGCGCGGTAAATATTCCGACGGTTTACACGAAGAGTGAGATGGTATATTTAGCGGTGATTTGCATAGCCGGCTATCATTCCTCCCAGCCGTTGGGGAGGGCGTTCTTCTTCTAAACAAATCTCAAGCTAGCTTCCATGACCACTGGACTTTAAACTCCCGAGATTTTTCATTTCAAAATGACAAGATTTTTAAGGTGTAAATTTTGGAACGCATGAACGACGTCTGTAGCCCAGATGGAAAGAGGGAATTTACGTTTCGTCGTGCTGATCGTCGTTTATATTTTCTACCTTGCAATCGGAGCGGCGATTTTCTCGTCCATCGAAGGACCTTATGAAAACCGAGTGGTTAAGAATATCAAAGAGAAAAGGGATGCTTTTCTAGCAAGAAATCCTTGCGTCGATGATTTAGAACTGGAAGAGTTCATCAAAGTAGTGATTTCTGCAAGAGATCAAGGAATCTCTCCACTTAGAAATGTCACGGTTCCAAGCTGGGAATTTGGAAGCGCATTTTTCTTCGCTGGAACCGTCATCACCACAATAGGTGAGCAAGGTCTTTTTGTTTTTATTATTTCGAAGCTTCGCGGAAAAGGGTTTAGATAATGCTAAGATTCTAGGGTTAAGGATTTGACGTACAGAGACTACAGCTGGTCTGATCTGTACACAGTCTCAGCCAATACACAGTTTTTCAACAACATTCATTACTTACTGCTCGTTCTTAGAGCCCGTTCCAAAAAAACAATTTCTCTTAGTTCTTGCGCCGGTTATCTAAGTGAATACTCGATGTCTAGTATAACTTGCTTTATTAGCGAATGTCATCTTTACCAGAGGTTTTGTCTTAGGTTTCGACTTTAAGTTCGACACTTGTTTATTCCGCGCTAACTGAAAGCAACGCATCAGCGAGAATTAATCAAGCAGCAAAATACGAATCGTTTGTAGAAAAAAGACGCAAAAAGTTTTGCTTATGGTCCTTGAGTTGATATTCGTTAGGTTAGGTACTTTTGCGATGAAAGATTGAGGATTATTTTGGTTAAAATACTGACTCCAATAATGAGAATCATGCCGGACTGCGAACATGGCCTCCAAGCATAAAACTAGACAAAATCATGCCATATTATTATAGTTTTTCGTACATAGTTTAAATGTAAATATTTCATTGCGTTAAGAACGAACTATCTTAACTTGTTCTCTTTTAATCTCGATCTTATGACGATTCTTTTGGGAATTGGAATCTTTAATTGAAACATTATCGCATCAATGTACTTAATGTAAAAGGTTTCTATGTTTAAACCCGTATAAATGAAATTCTTCACAATGGAATTTAAAAATTCAATGTAGGCGTAATGAAGGGTTTCAATTGTTATTCAAACTCTTGGGTATTCTGAATTTTTCTCGTTTAATCTTTGTGGTAAGAGACATGAAGACGCTTGACAAACATTCAAATTGCGATGAAGAACTATTTATGCACAGTATAAATATCAATAAACGAAAGGAAATTCTATTCGCTGCCCTCGAAATATCATTTTTCATTTCGTGACAATATTGATGGGAAAAGGAAAGACAAACAATTTATGTCATACAATCCTTAATTAAAGAAAATACTTATAAGAGAAACTATTAGCAACCTTGACACAGAAATTATTTAATATCTGAGGCATTTCATTGCAGTTGTAAACCCAAAACCTTCGAAGTGTCTTTTTGTGGCATGAAATAAAGTAACATTTTATAAGCTCAGCTCAGTGTAATTCAAGCATTTCGTTCTCAAACTTGTCTCAGTATCAAAGTCTAAATAACACCTCGAATAGCTGTGAAGTGTAGACTTAAAAACACATCTCGCTCGACACCTAAACTACTCTTGATCTCCCTTAGTACGTTGTTTTTGTGAGCAATTAGCTGTTGTAAAGCTTCTTTGATAACTCTCTAGAACAGTAAAAATACTAAGACAGATTCCCCCCTAAACTAATTGTACAGATATTTCATTTATAATAAGGCTCCTACACTACAGTCTTCAGTTTGTATTTTACGATAGCCAGGTTTTTGATCTTCATGGTGAGTTGGATGGTCGCTTGTTGGCAGGTGGATTGACCGGTGGCCAGTGTTTTAATACAAATTAATTAATTTTCTAATTGCCAACGCCTTAACAGAGACATTCACAAAACATTCTCACGAAATTGTATACATTGTTAAATAAACAAAATAGCATCAGTCTAGATATACAAGACAGTGAATTCACACTGAAGTAAAACATTGAATGTCCATTTTGTATTTCTGTTGCTTTTCCATACTTTCTCAATAATGAATATTAGTCAAGTAAGGAAAGATTTTTTTCAGTAGAAGAAAGAGATAACAAATTCTTAAGAGTGTCCAGCACTAGTTCACCTAGTTTCCGGAAACTAATCAAATTCTACTAGAAATAGGGGAGAATACGTTTTCCTCGGCCAGCTATGGCTTATATTGTTAACTTATGCTTTATATCTAGCTTTAATGTGTTTATAGTAGGTGCTCATACTTACAATATGCAAAGTGCGCATGATATTTAATGATATTAATTTGTTTCTCTCGCGTTAGAAAGTAGTGCTGGATCCGCCCCTGTAACAAGAGGTCTGTTTTAGAGCGTGAGAGAAAAAGACTCGTATTCTATCGAACGAATCGTTTCGTATAGAGCGGTTTTCGTATGAGTGGCAAACATACGTACTGTGACTTCCTTATTCAAGCGTTGTGATTGGATGGTGTCTGAATTTTCGCTTTCTGATTGGTTGAAAGTGAAAGCCATTTAAGAGTCACGGTAGGTACCGTACGTTTCCCACTCATACGAAAATGTTGGCGTCGATATATTTTCAGTCAAGGTTGGACCCATAATAAAATTGATTATTTATTATTATTCTATTGGAATATAATAGAATATTAATTTAAAATGACGTTATTTTATTATACTGAATTCGGTTTTTTTCCACATTGCATTATTGCACAATAGATCTTTTGTAACTGAGACAAACGTGGAATTCTGGTCTAACATTGAACAGCCTGTATTAGGCATGACGATTACAAGATGTTTGTATCGACGGCTAGAACAGAATGGGTTGTCTTCCCTTTCCCAGAAACGTCTTTGTTGGAGGATGTTAATCCGTTAACAAAAGATTTCTTGACTCCTTTTTTAATGGCGCCAACATGACCAGCATGTCTTTATCTTTTGATTCTGTCGAGAACGATTTCCAACCACAGGCCAGGCTGGTCACAAGTCCTTTTTTAGCAGATTTCGTATGAATGGGGAAAAAAAGTACGCGTTGTGAACGTGCTGCGCCGTGACCTGCCGTGAATATCACTTTTGATTGCATTTTGCGAAGGTTTTTTGCGCCAGACAGTGTCAACACGGTCGTGCGTGCCGTGATACACTGACGTGTTAAAGCAATGCGACTGGATGATAATCGGCGCGCCCGCCTTGTGATTGGCTTGCCATTTTAATGTTGACATTCTAATGTTTTGCTTGGAGGAATCCGTGCCATGATTTGTGACTGTACTTGCTGAGTTTTTCACAGTAATACGCAATCTGCTCCATCTAATCTAGATCCAAGTATTTACTTTACACACTTTGAGACTTTTTTCTTTATTATAGGTTATGGAAACATTGCACCACTTTCAAGTGGAGGCAAAATCTTCTGCATCGTCTATGCCTTATTTGGTATTCCAATGACAGCCATCTTATTGACAGCCATAGTGGAACGCCTACTTCTTATAGCGGAAGCCCTTCAAGGACTACTCACTCGCTCATGCGCAGTACGTGGTGTTCCGCTTGGTTATCTGCGCATGTTTCATTTATCTATGATTATGTTAGCGATTCTTCTTCTCGTCATGTTTGTTCCCGCCATCTTTTATTCACAGCTCGAAGGCTGGAACTATTTTGAAGCCTTTTATTTTTGTTTCATCTCCCTGACAACCATAGGTCTTGGCGACTTTGTCCCGGGCGACGATCCTGATTGGCAGAAAAGTGGTTTTCGCGCGCTTTACAAAGTATGCAGCGTGTTTTTCTTCGTCATTGGTATTGCCTTCTTGATTCTGATTTTAGAATTATGTGCCAAGGTCCCGGATGACCATCCCGGAATGCTCTTCTCCTGTCATCAGCCGGCGTTTCTTAAGGACGATGACGAGTTAGAATGGACACCTTTAAAGGGCGATATGGTGCGTGATGCAGTCACGCCTAGTGGTAGTAAAAACACTTATAAGAGATTAACACCTGAATCAACGGATGATAATGGCGATAACTCTTCTTCTGGCAAATAATTTTGGTAATTTATTTATTTATTGAGCTAAACAAATTTCAGGCCATGAAGAAATAAAAACATGTATTCCATGAACTTCTCTTTATCAGAAATCGGCTGTTGCGCGCCAGCGTTGCTTTGGTGTCGTGTCACGGTCGGATTGGATCTTTATCACTTAGGTCTTCACTGGAAGAGTGGAATCGGCTGTACGTCATGACCTTGAGCAACAAGCATGTACTCTGATATTAATAATATTATTCTCAGTGCAAGGTTGCATGTGGCGTTTTCTTTTTTAAGTTAAATTATGGTGTTATAAATTAGAATAAGACGAAAAACAAAAGAAAATTAAGAAATCTTTATTACCCTCCTGGAGAGGGGCTGCATGGAAACTAGGGATATTAAACAAATTATATCCTGACGAGGAGTAATAAAAAGTTCTAAGACTTCCTCTTTTATGTTGAAATATAGATAAAACAGAGGTAAAAAATTGACAATAAAAGTTGAAAAAGTTAAATGTAAATACAGTTACGTACAAACGTTGTCGACGGCTAATTTAAGTCATCCTCAGGTACAATATATAAATTTCTAAAGTCTGTGTTCAAAAATAGTGTCTATTCCAAAAGGGAATAGCTGTGCGATAAAGCACTTCATTTGTTTGTTCAAATTGAATTTGAAAATTTGAACTGAAACAAATGCACAACTATTCTCTTCAGGAATCACTTAAGACACTATATTTTTGAACAAAGACTTTAGAAATTTACATATTGTACCTGAGGATGACTTAAATTAGCCGTCGACAACGTTTGTACGTAACTGTATTTACATTTAACATTATGTCAATCATTAATAAAATAATATATAAATTGCGGTTTTCAAAAGACCTTTTCGCTTCTTACGTATCTACAATTGTTTGCAAAATAGTTCGAGAGCATCAAAATATTGCAATAATAAAAATTCCTATTTAATATTTAAAACGCATTAAAGAGATTAAATTGTCACCGATCAACCCCTCCCCAGAAACACCGATCGATACAGGTCACTGTCTAACAGTGTTGCGTGAACTTTACCGGGTTAGTCTGTGGTATTGTTTGTGGAGGTTTTGAAATATTTGGCAAACGATTGTAGGCCATTGGATTATTTTCCCGTGTAGAACAAAGCTTCAGTCAAAAATGTTTTAATCGTCTAAAAAGTCAAACATTTTTCTGATTTCTGATCATATTTTGTTCAACATAATACGTAGTCCTTGAGAGAAGAGTTGACTTTCTTTGTTTCGAGAAACGTCGTGGCATACAGAGACTATCCACGAGTATGAGATTAGTTCACAGGTAGCCCAAGCTACCATTTAGTTTGGACTACGTGTTTTAATTTCAGGACCTTGACGTGACAGTAGCCATTTTGGTTGGTAGATTTATAGTATCTTTATCCAACATGGCTGCCGTCAAGCTGTGGTGCGAAACCAGTAAGGGCGTGATTATATGAACTGAGCTGGCCCGGTGAAGCGGGCTGACTTCTTTCGTTCTTTGACCCCCAGGGAAAAGAAGACAAAAGAAGCCAGCCCCCTTAACAGGGCCAGCCCGGTTCATATAATCAGGCCATAGAAGGGGAAGCTAAATCAAGCTGGTGAATTATTGCTCCATAGGCTTTGATAAGTTAATAATTGAAAAATAGAGTTAAGTCATTTAGAGTGGTTTTCATTAACCCGTGAAACAAAGTGTACTAATTAAAGTGTAATAGTCAAATAGACACAAAAGAAAACAATAGAATTAGTGTGAGATAAAGTGTAATACGCTAAAGTGTATTTCAGGTTAATGAAAACCACTCTAACCCGTAAAACAAAAACTAATAGTTAAGGTGTAATAGTCAAACAGACACAAAAGAAAACAGAATTAGAGTGTGATAAAGTGTATTTCACGGGTTAGAGTGGTTTTCATAAACCCGTATTATTACACTCCAATTCTTTTGTTTTCTATTGTATTTATCTGACTATATCACTTTAATTAGTACACTTTGTTTCACGGGTTAATGAAAACCACTCTAATGTGTATTAGTCTAATATCTATTTCACTCCAGTAACTTAGTCAAATAGCCATTTAATTTATACACGAAGTATAAAGACGTAGCTGTAAATGATGGGTTGTTTTATAATAAATACACATTAAGCTAGATGTATATTGTGGTGTGTTCGAGGGGATAGTACTATTACCAGAAAGGAAAACAGCCTGGGAAAGTTTTTCTTTGTAAGATTCACATCGGTGAATTAAAATTAATTTAAAATTTTCAAATA
>JANTNT010123311.1:0-20000 GCA_024752375.1 Entacmaea quadricolor
ATCAAATGGAACACTTCTCGAATTTTCCCTGACAAACAAATAGCGAAAAGCAGAACAAACATCATTAGAGCAAGAAGGTAGATGAACACTTTACGCTAGAGTGCAATACAATGATAAAAATACTGCGGTATGGCTTGAACGTTATGTCATTTGAAAGATGGACTCCGATATACGTGAGCAAAATATACTATCGTGATGAATGTTAAAAAACGGTGTCCAATGTCAATTGGACTACACCATTCGTATCGAATATTAATATGAAAACACTTGATTATGTTGTAAAAATGAGATTCTTTTTTGAATAGTATAACTAGAAAAAAAATTAAATATTTTAAATCAAGAAGTGTCTATAGTACATTTCTTTGCTTGGCATTCACACTGAATACAATGCTTTTTTCCGATGTAAAAATAAAATTTTACTGATTCAATCTCACGTTGTATTCTAAATATGCCTAACTTGCTGTTTTGTTTTTATTCACTGGGTTTCACTTTCACTTTCTAGAAAATCATCCATGTGGTTCGATAAATTTTCATTCCATCGTCAGTGTCCTACGGCACAATTCAAGCCAGTAACAGGAGTTTCGCAAATATAACAAAGAAACAAAGGGTTCTTTAATTTCTAAACTACCATGGAATATCCAGGAATATCCGTGGACGTCAAACTAAGATATATTGTTCCCTAATTGGGAAATTACGCGTAAAGTGAATAATCAGCATGAAGAAACGGATAAGCCATGTAGTAGAGTATCATTACCAAATTGTGGACAAACTAAAATGAGTCGTAGGTACAGCGAAAAAACGTCAGTCTGTTTTATTTTACAAGGATGTTTCATTTATTTTTTGCATGTTAACTACATTCATTGTTTTTAGTTTAGATAAAATATATGTATAACAGCCCACGCAAGTGCGCGTGATCGATAAATGATAATCCATTTTTCTAAATTTTCAAGGAAAGAAAAAAATACTTTGATTGCACAAATTTTGTTTTTCTTCCATAAATTTTTTTAGAATATAAATCTAGGTAGTCCAAAATCGAATTGGGGGAGATGCAATCACGATCTCACATCGGTACTAAGACTTCGATATTTCGATATCAAATAGATAGTTACTATGGGCAACCGTGAAAACGAAAATGGGTGACCCTTGATAGTTGCTACCGAGCGCTCGTAAACTTGTGGCCCTCTATTTTTAGCGTTTTTTTTTTTTTTTTTTAATTTTTTGACCAAAGTCTAACTATTTGTAGATGTTAAAACAAAGGCAGTACCTCTTACTCAGTTATTTTAAAACCCTGGGTGTTGGTTCGGTCGAGGGCTTATCAGTTTGACCACAGACCTTCTGCAGAACAGATCGATTAATTTGTAATTCGTATTGCTAAGACTGTTTAGTTGTTATATCCTGAAATAAAGTCAAATCAACCTCTATTAAGCAGCTAGACACGTAAAATAGAGTTACAAGACACCTTAGTGGGAATTAAATTTGATCCGCACTTTAACAACTGGTTATTGAAAAAAGAGGGAGGGGTGTTTAATAGAGGATAGACTGTCGTCCTTCCGTGCCGACCTGCAACAGCCATCTTAAAACACGACTAATAAGTATTATTTAAGCATTGTGGTGACAGAGGTCAGCAGGTGATAGAATCCTTAACATCGTTTTCATGAAGCTTCGTTACTTTTCGATATGGCCACAGCGAATGTAGTTGCGACTTGACAATGAATGAAATATCTCAGTGGACCAAAAAAGTTTTAAAAGAACACCCTGTGAAGGTCACAAATTTGATGCTCTCACTGATCTTACAGCTTTATAGTGAAGTCATATATTGCCTCTAAAACTTTTTGCAATGATATTTGGAAAGTATATAATGACAATTGGAAACTTTTACATGATTCTGGTAGTAGTTGTATCAAGCATAAATACTTTTGCTGCAAATGGCAAGGATTAATCATTTTGCAAGCAAAGCGAGCAGATTTTGCAATTAAGGAAGTAAGCTTTCTTCAACCAATACCCTAAGCAAGATTGTGATAACATGAAGTTGACGATTCTTTAAATCAAAAACTCAGTTGTCTGACACTCAGTGTGGACCATTTGTTTGTCATAAAACTCATTGCTTGTGAAAAATGTGACTTGCTTTTCTCGCTGTTTATTCAAAAAAAAGTTTGCTGGTAAGTAACTTATTCAAACAACTGTATCTACCTAAGATTTATTTCTATGAATTGCTGCTATCCTAGATAAACAACTCAGACAATTAGTGCATAAGGGACTGTACCAAGTGCATCCTAACTCAATAGATATACAGCTATGATATGAAAGTATATTAATTGTTTTCTCTTTATTCCTTCTAGATATACAGCTAGCTGAGTTGGTCAGAAGGTTGGCCCCAGATTCTTTTCCAGTGCTAACCCATTAAACAAAAGCCAGACAGGTTCTTGGGACAAGATTGCACAGATTCTATCCTGGCAGCAATCTGCTGACCAGAAGCCAGACAGGCTTCTGCCTCTGGGGATGAGATTGATTGTTACTATGTTTTAAATTGGAAATGGTCCATTAGCACATGATAGTCAGGACGTAATCAGCCAGAACATCAGGATTATTATTATTATCAGTTGCATCATGATCACTATTCTTTCCAAAATGTCATAGTAAAGGATATACCCTTCAAATAACATTTTAAAAAAGCTAAACGCTTTGTCTTGCTGTGGTTGTAAAATATGAGTTTTTTAAAGCATTAAGTCGGTGGTTTCATGTAATATATAAAACATGATCTGCAAGCATGTTATATAACTTAAAACTCTCTTGAATAATTCATAAGCTTCTGGTCCAATAGATTGCCCATATGTCATAAACATGGACCTTTATACTTTGATAGAGAATTGAATGTCACTGTCATGCGCAATGACTTCATAAGAGAGTCCCACATGGTAAAGATCGCATGCAGAAGTCAATATAGAGGTGCTTATGGATGCCATTTGTGGGTCATCAGTGATTGAATGCGAGACAGACCTTGATGAGGCTCTAAGTCTTCATCTTAATTTGGGTGCACCTTTGTCTCTGATGAAGTCATCCCTCATAAGTATTCAAGTGATCTTTATATAAAGATCACTCATGATTTTATGATAAATCACTTGTGATTTTATATAAAGATCACTTGAATACTAGTGAGGAGGACTTTATCAAGTATAAAGGTTTATGCACGTGACGTGTATGGGTGATCCAATTGGGCCAGAAGCTTATGAATTATTGAGTGTTTTAAGAGTTGTTATAAAATTCAGCTTGTAGATAACCTTCGCACATGCAATTTAAGCTAATGTCAATTGCAATTCAATATCACTTTCAATTCGATGTCTTCCATCATTGCACAAAATCCATTCCAGTGTGTGCTAATATACAACCATTCTGGCTCATTTAAGAAGCAGCTTAGCTTTCATAGAAAGTGCGCAGTCCCATCACTAGGTACAACCTGTGGCTTGATATATCCAATTCGTTCATGGACCCTTGCTATTCTCTCTGATTCACTCAGCATGTTGGACACTGGCGGTGTTCCTTTCTTATCGGTGCCAGATTCGTTTCGTTTTGTCCACATTTCTTTGGCTTTTTCATATTCTTCTAGATCATCTCTCTTCAGTTCTATCCTAGTAGGCTTTCTGCGCAGCATTTATAACTTAAAAGTCTTTTAATTTTCAATTTGTTAAGGTATAAGTAGAACACTTTGGCGCCGAACGTTTTGAGCTCAGCAATGAGCTCAGCCAGCAGGTACCACAGGAATCCCAATCTATCATAAAAGTGTATTCCAAATTATAGATATAATAATATCTATTTGCTAGAAAAACTTAAACTAAACTCATTTGTATTAAAGAGAAAGGACGCTAAAATATCATAACAAGGGTTCGATGAAATTATTCATCACTAAAGAATTACTTCGTATTTGGTTTTAATGTTTATCAATAGTTTGGGCTTCCTGTGGAGAGACTGGGATCTAACTCTATTAAAGATGGCGGACTTCGAGAAGCAAAAGGAAAAGAGTCTTTCCCAAGCTGATTTGAGTAAGAAAGGCAGCATAGATGAACATATCGTAGAACTAGTACAATACATTAATAGTTTGGATAATTATTTTACTACAAGTTCCTGTTCTGGAAGAATATGTGTATTCTCTGAGGTATAAGACAAAAATAAGCTTAACTTAATTAAGCTTAAATTTGATTTGCCATGATAATAATTTTTCTTTGCTTGATTGTTAAGGATTCAGAACGTAAAAAGAAATCTGGTAAATGGCTGTATATATCACATGACAAGATAGAATTGCAGTCAGTTGTGAGTTGAAAACTTTTAATTAAGCTTATATGGTGTGATTGCATGAAATAGCCTACTGCATACCCTCAGGGGCTGGACACTACCAATACTATAAGATCATTTTTAAAGAAACACAGTGTTCGTGGTGTAATAACTTGAAACTGTCAAAACCTGCTAAGGGGGGCTATAGTCCCCAACCAGGGGGATGTTAGCATGGTGTTTCACATTGAGACTGAGAAATGCCTGCCTCTTGTAGTCATTTTGTCTCTAATAACTGCAACTCACCCTGTTTCAGCTTCTTTATTGCAGTTGCTATCTTTGAATGTCAGAGAAGGAAATGCAGTCTTTAAATTTGAACCCTTTGTACTTCATGTTCAATGTAAAACATTAGATGATGCACAGTCAATGGTAATGTAACATGCTTTATATTCATTGATATTTTTATAATATTTCAATGTGTATCTCAATTTTTTTAAAAAGGCCTTGTACATAAACCCTTAAGCCTGGTCCTCACCAGCCCATAAGCATAACATAAGCATAAGCCTGTTCTCACTAGCGCATAAGCACAAGCACAAGAAGAACGGAAAGTTTTGATCCTAATGCTTATGCTTATGTTTGTGCTTATGCTTATGTGCTAGTGAAAGCTGTCCATCCCACCCCTGCTAGAGTTCCAGCAGTCCCTCTATTTTCCTTGGTCTCTTTCCACATTGATCTGTCTGTCTGAGATCTGGCCAAGCAAAGATTGAGTCTAATCTCTTCTCAGCTCCCCCCTCCCCCCAAGGGTCTCTGTCACTTGGACAATATATGATTTGTAACAGTACAGCTGTGACCAAGAAAAATAGGAAGACTATTCACATTCAACACTACTGAAGGATAAAATGTTTCTCTCCCTGGGAGGGGTGGGGGAAAGGAGGCAAGGAGCAACAGCTGTACATAGACTACATCTAGAGTTGTGTTTATGTTTGATTTTTAACATTATTCTCTTTTTAGTTGAGAGTTGTCCTCGAGTCTGGCTACAAGAATTCTGGAATTGTTGTTGGAAGAAAGTCTCGCTTTATTTTGGTAAGGTACATACCACATTTAAGATAGAATCCCATATCACATTAGAATCTTGCTCACTGATTGGCTTAGAGGTGTGGGGATTTAGCATGGAATCCCATATCACATTAGAATCTCGTGTGCTGATTGGTTTAGAGGTGTGGGGATTTAGCATGGAATCCCATATCACATTAGAATCTCATGTGCTGATTGGCTTAGAAGTGTAGGGATTTAGCATGGAATCCCATATCACATTGTAATCTCACTTGCTGATTGGCTTAGAGGTGTGGGGATTTATCGTGGAATTCAATACCAAAAAGCTGAATTCAACATTACACAGGGAACCCATGCAGACTGACAAGAATTCAAATTCAAAATAACACAAAAATAAAGGAAATAACTGTCTACTATGGGATTCAAGGAAAATTCATTTCCCAAATTGGGAATTCCACATTAAATTTCAACTGCAGTTAAATTACAACTGTGACCGTGCTTTGCTTCGCTACTTGTGCAATATCGTTTTTCTCTTGAAATTCAATGTGGAATTCCCTTTTCATCCAATGAATTTTCCTATATCTGTTAGCTATTGTCATTACATAGCTCTGGAATTATTTTTATTTCCTTTTTTTGTGAAAACTTGTTAGGCTGTGAGGAGCACACAGAGCATGGAGGTACCAATCATTCACAGAGGAAATATTTTGGTATCAAATGAAGTAAGGATGAATATTCCCTTAGAGAAGGTTAGTTTAATGTGCCAAAGGAAGGCATGATGATTTAAAGGGTCCCCTAAATTTCTGAAAGATATTGAGGGGGGGTCTTTTTATTTTGGTGATGGCTAATTGAAATTTTTATTATTTGAATTTTTTACACTAAACACTGAGGGACCACAAAATTTGGCAAGTTCAGAAATGAGGGGCTCTGAAAATTTCTTATTCTAAAATTAAAAATCTTCGTGCCTCCTCCTCATATTAAATGAACCTTTTCCTTATTGTTCATTGGTAGACTGTAAACAGTATGTTTTTCTCTGTAACAAAGAAATAACATGTTCTTTTTGATTTTGCAGTATATTGAGTACTTGGTAGAGATTGCCAATAAAAAAATGGAGGAAAATTTATCAAAAATAGAAAGGTTTAATGTTCTTTTTCATACAAAGAAAACTTATTTTATTAGCTTATTTTTCTTCTAATAATATGGTGCAAAATACAAGCCTGGAACTTCTGTTATCCTTGTTTTTACTGTTTATAGATTTTTCAAGAATGTGAAAACATTACAGGAATTTGATGACAGAAGTTGTAAAAACAGTAAGTGTCCTTTTTAAAGGCTCGTTTACACGAGAGATATTTGCAGCGCAATTCTCGCGCGACAATCGCAGATATTTGGTTGCAGCATGGAAATTGCTTGTGTAAACAGCCAGCGATTCTCATGCGATGATCACTGCGATAATCGCTGGCTGTTTACACGAGCGTTTCCATACTGCAACCAGATATCTGCGATGGTTGCTCGACAATCACACTGCAAATATCGCTCGTGTAAACGGGCATTAAAAAAGAAAAAACTAGACGCTCTGCAAGCATTCACTCGTGCCTTTTACTTTTGGACATAAGGACTATGTGAATAATTTTTGAGTTGTAGGGGACATGTCAAAATTTGGCAAGTGGATTCATGTGAACATTGTGCAACACTTGCATTTCTTCTGTCACTGTATAAGTTGGAAATAAAACCTTTAAGAAGTTTTATGGTAAGGCTGAGATGTTACAGATAAATATTGGATCTGGGAAAAATTTGTGACAGGTTATCTTCGGCTTTATATTTATAATATACAGGAATTAAAAACTTTATTGCACATGATTTTGAGTTGCAAAATCATGTGCAATAAAGTCAACAACCATTGAAAATGTAGAGCATGGAAATTTCTATTTTGGAAATTATCCTTCAGGAAAATGGTATTTTTGGGGTGATCCACAGGTTCCGCTGTTCCGCAGGTTCTGCCGTTCTGTGGTCTGCACTTTAGTAACACCCCTAATAGTATGTTGTCATGGCTTCAAACTTTAAACCAATCAAGTAATGCTACTGTGCTTCTTGGGAACCCTGTGGTGATGATGTCATAGACTATTGCACAATTTTTGGATTTTGTCGCACAGGAGGAAAAAAAATGGAGAAACTGAAGGGAAACCTCAATTTGTGCCCCTGGCCATAGGCCTGGGCACGAGTAATTAACCCTGACAGAATGCTGCATGCAATGGTGAAATTGTCATCTCGTAGGGTTTTTAAATGACATCACAAAAAATTAATTTAACTTTTTAAATTACTATTAATAAATAAAACTTTTTCATGAGCACTAGTCAAAGCATAGGCTGACAGAAAATGTAGAATCAACTAAAATCATTACAAAACAGGGCTTCTGTGCAAAACCCCTCTATAAACAGTCCCTGTTGACTGCATAATTTCATGTCAAAAAAACAACCAAATCTCAAATGTTAATTTATTGAATATTATTTTATAGGCAAGACAAAAAAGGAACATTACAGCTCTATTGTACAAGGAAAATTTGACACACAATCTGTACAATTAGAAACAGCAGAATGTGACGACACGGAACATGACATAATAGACTGCTTATCAGAATTTTATGAGTATCACATCAGCTAACATTGGGGCCTTGTTAGAGATTGTTAATTCTAGTTAATTTTACTACCACCTAATTACTGTTAATTTATTTTCCAGCACTATCTCTTGAGTGCACGCCATATAGAGTAGGTTTCATAAACCTGTGAAATACAATTTAGCGTATTACACATTATTACACTCAAAAAATTCTTTTGTTTTATTGTATTTATCAGACTCTTACACTTTGTTTCACAGGTTAATGAAAACCACTATCTGTGAAATAAAAAATTTTATATGTATTATCTGATTGTACTATTATATAAAACTAATGGATATCACTAATAAAGCAGAACAGTGCAAATAACAATAGCAAGGTATCTAGAAGTCTTTGTGTAATTTATGCCTGAGTGAACTCTTAGTTATCAATGTATAACAAAACAGTTAATTGATAAACACTTTGAGCGGTTTTCATTAACCTGTGAAACACAATTTAGCACATTACACTTTATCACACTCTAAATCGATTGTTTTCTATTGTAACTGTTTGACTATTACACTTTAATTAGTACACTTTGTTTCACAGGTTAATGAAAACCACTCTACATGCTAAATAGGAATTGTTTCACAGATATATGGTGTGCACTCTAGTAGTCATTACTTCTAAAACATTAACATTTGCAATTTCACATGGTAGAATAGGATCACATGGTTGATCAAGTATGTGGTCTATTGAGGACTTGCAGCCATTTCTTAGGGGATAAAATAACAAAGGCATGACAACATGTGAAAACCAAAGCTAGAGGTTGACAGGATATTACTTCCTCTATCTAAAAAAAAACAGACTAAAACGAATGTATATGTTTTGTACATTTTATTTTTATACAAAGATTGAATGTACAGCAACATTCAGAAGTTTAGAACAAGTTTAATTGTCTAAATAAAATTGTAACAACCTAAGTTAACTGTTTGCCTGCCTACACATGCATGTTAGTAATGCATCACAGAACAATACAAACCAAATTAACTTGCAATTCAAAATGTTTTCTATATCAGCCAGCTGACCTTATCAAATACTGAGATCCTTTTTAAACCAAAATCTGAACCTGTTTTAAATTCCAGATGCAAAATAATAAGACTAAGTTCTTGTTGCTGAAGAAATTGCTAAAATTGATAATTTCTTTGGAATATGTTGAGGGTTTTAAATTCCAAAATTGTAAGAGATTTTGACAAATGTCAGTCCTAGGAAAAATATTTTTAGCACTGAACATCCTTATGATTGGACAATTAGCTCAGTTATATTATGTTTTCAAGTTCTTGAAATTATAAGTAAATGTATACAAGGATGTAATGGGAATATAGTGATTTTCAAAAACCTATGAAACAATTACTCTGTTACTATATAATAAATTTAATTATAGCACATTATTTTTGACCAAATATTTATGCGTTGGTAAAAATTTGTAGTAAAAATAAATAACTGTATTGTTAGTGATGTTTTCTTTTGTTTCTTTGCATCTATGCATTGACTAGTTTATTGCAATCACTCTTAATCTTGTTCTAGTTCATAAATAGTTTGGACTAACAGTATTCCTGTTTTTGAAATGGTCAAAAAATTAAAGTATAGTACTGTAACTGTTTCATGGGTTTTTGTAAACCTCTATGGAATTTACAGTTTTACACAACTTATGAAAGAAGAGACCTGGATTATAAATATATTGCTTAATTATTGTAAAATTACTGTGTTTTGGCAGTAAACTATGTGTACTCAGGAAAAACTTTTCATGTAAGCATTAGCAACATTGACACAGATATTGTCTGATATAAGATTTTGTTTTAAGACTATGATTTTGATTGAAATTTACATTCTCCCTTGAGTATTGTGGTAGGGAATTTAATTTCATTGTTATTGTCAAGTCCCCTTCATATAGCATACACCATACTTGGTACTTTCATCATTCCTACACTTATAACTGATTTTCACTACAGTGCAGTAACCAACAGTTTATATTCACATCACAAACTTCTAAACAATAATATATGTATCTTCAATACCAGTAAGTGCGAAATTTCTTTGACCTTCATTTTTTTGGTTGATTCTTTTTTCTTTTAATTTGGTTTTCTTTTGTTTGTTTTTTTAAATTATTTTTTGATAGTTTTTCAATTTTTTTGTTTTGTTTTGTATCCTTTTTCATTGAGCAGTTTTTAAAATGTATTGTATGAGGAATTAGAACATCCTCAACACTTCCTCACAAGTGCATTTTCAATATCAATAACAGTAACTATTTTAGAAAATTCTGTCAAATGTTGCACTCTGGACAGTGCTTTGTTGAGGTGGTCCCCCTGGTTTTGGTGCAGCTGTCTGCCTTTGACCACCATGTCTCGGAGGTGCCAAATATTCAAACATAGACTGATTATGTAAGGCTAATGTTTGGGTGAGATCAGTTGGCATAGGATCTGTCCAGAAGTAGTCATGATTAAGAGCACTATCGGCATCAATACGCTGGGCAGGATCTAACGTCATCATCTTGTCAAACAAGTCTAAAGCATGTTGATCCTTCACATATAACCTAAGTCTTTCCTTAAGTCTCCTCCTTTGTTGTTCAGGTAGAACTAACTTTCCAAAAAGCTCAAGTTTATCAACTCCAGGCCAAACTTCTGGTGTAATGGATCCACACAAGTGAGAAATCAAAGTCAATTGGTTTTGTTCAGTGTTTCCTTGCATGATGGGTCGACGAGTCCATAATTCTGCCATGATGCAGCCTGCACCCCATATATCAATAGGTGGTCCGTAATTTCTCTCCCCAAGGAGAAGCTCAGGGGGTCTGTACCATAACGTTACTACTCGGTTGGTGTATCGTTGTTTTTGTTCTTTGTTAATATGAATTGCTCTTGCTAGTCCAAAATCTGCAAGTTTCAAAACTCCATTCTTGGTAATAAGGACATTTGCAGCTTTCATATCTCTATGAAGTATCTTGTTACTATGGATGAAGTAGAGTGCATTTAACAACATCTGACTGATCTTTTTCATCTCTGAGGGAGAAAACTTTACTGTTGGATTGTTCAACAGTCCAGCTAAATCATGCTCACAGAATTCAAACACCAAATAAATACTAGCTTTGTTACGGTTGTAGGGTAAGGCTAAAGATACAAAGAAAATAATTCAACATTAGTCTTCAGTGAATAAATGCAAAACCATAGAGAACAAGATATTTTCTTTGCAATTAATCAAGGATAGATAAACAAATGTGAATTGGTAGTAACACATCCACAGTTGTTTAGAAATGTTGTTTTTTTGGAGGAAGAAAAACAGAATCCAGACAAAAACCCAGCTCTAAGCAAGGGAGAGAACCAACAAACAACTTTACCCCCATATTATTCCAAGCTGGAATCAATCCCAGTTCAAAGTAGTGAAAGGTAAGTACTCTAGATGCTTGGCCACCCATGCTTCTCCAAATAAACTAGTAAACTAATATGGACTGTGTCAGTGTGTAATAAAGCATAAATGACAGAAAGTAAATTTGTAACATTGTTAAAATAGATAACTTTAATGGCATTTTGAGAGTTTGCTCTTTGTAAGGGGGCAAATACTGAAAATGTCAGCAAAGTTAAGTACTCATTTTAACAGAATTACAAATTTACTTTTAGTTGTTAAAGGGTTGATAAGTGTAGGACAAAAATACTGGTTGATAAAGATTTGTTTACATTGGTAGCACCTCTTCCAGGTCCAGTTTTCATATAATCACCAGAATTATAAAGATTGGAGGGGAGGATCATTTGTGATGAAAATTTCAGTACACAATAACTTTTGAAAATTTTGGCAAACCAGACTTTAGTGACAATAAAACATATTTAAAAAGGTGGACCTAATTAAATATTATTTTCCTATCCTGAAAAATGTACAAAAACAATTTCAGATTTCAAATCCCTTTTTCACCCCACAAATAAGTAGAATTCTGAATTCACAAGATTCAATCAGGCACCACCAACAAATGGCAAAAAGCAAAGTGAACATAATGTATAAATATAAACCCAGCTAGTTAACACATAAATAGTGTTTTAAATTTCTTGTTCAGTTTCTTAAACATAAGGGAGCATACATGTTTTAAGGAGGGGCAGTAGGCCAGAGGAATCTAGTTGGGCATTAAATAAAAAACTGTGACCATTACCCAAAGATGGAGTTAAAGTCACAACCCCCTCCCCTAAATGTCAGAGTCCAACATCTCTTTTCAAGAAGGAAAAAAATGACCCCCTTTTTACTTCTAATAAATATTTGGCAACCCTCCCCTAGATTTCTCCAGCCTTCCCCCTTCTAAAAAATGAATGCTCCCTAAAACTCTTTAAATAAATTACTAATCTTCCTTCAGCATATATTTATTTATTCCTTTTATATTTTTTCACTTGTTTGTTATTCTTTGATCAGTTTTCTCCAACTAACTTTGGTTGTGGTATTTAGCCAGCTGTTGGATTTTTTTAAAAAAAACTGATTATTGAATTTAACCTAAGCATTTACCAATCTGGATCAGCAGTCCAAATTATAGGGTGTTTGTGACATGACCTCAAAGAAACCAACTGAAACTTTGATCAACTACCACAACGATTACTTTTAAATTACCCCAGATCTAATTTCAACAACAACGAATTATACAGTACTATGGTTTGTTCTCAAAGAGTTATAGAGTGCTTTTAGTCAAACTGTTCAATAGTTGACATCACCTAAATTAGATAACTATTTTAGCTGACGTCACAATTTCTAAAATCATGTGCTAACCCTCTGAAAATCAGGGGGGTATAGCTGAACTCTGTTCTTTGGAAAGCTACAATGTACATCGATCTAAGCAAACAAAAAATGTGAAAATAATCTATTTTCAGTGGTGGAATAACAGTGAATTATCTGGTCGATTGAAAGTTTAATCATAAAATCTCATTATTTATAATGTATGAACATTATCCCTATTGGACACCTCCATAGTGTTCAGGTTGGATGACAATGAAAAAGCTTTGAGCGACATTCTTGTATTATTGTCAACTTTTCAAGAGAACAAAACTGTTATTAAATACTATGGATGAATGAACACTTAAACTACAAAAAAAGACTAAATGAGAGGACAAGAGCACAGGGTGAAGTCATTAAACCTGTGAAATAGATATTAGACTAATACACTTTAGTATAAACCTACTAATGGTCTATCACCAATCCTGCATTCTGATTGGCTACTCTACTAGGGGACTATTTTATGATAGTCTACTAGTAGCAAAAAGTCCCAGTTTTTGAGGAAAATAAATGATTTTCACTCATTTAAAATTGTTTATATTCATTTGACCAAATAGTAGGTTTATACTAAAACAATTAGACCTCAAGGATGAAAGGACTACGATTCAAATAGCCCATTCGGCCTTACGGCCTCATGGGCTATTGACTTGTAGTCCATTCATCCTTGAGGCCTAATTGTTAATTAGTAGACTAATTCCATTGTTTTCTTTTGTGTCTATTTGGCTATTACACTTTAACAAGTAATTTTTATTTCAAGGGTATAATGACTTCACTCTAGTCAAATGCATGCACAAAGCAATGAAAATATCAATACCACAAAGCAATGACAATACCTGTAACTTTATGTTGATAGATACCAGAAAATTCACCCAAATCACTGTCAAATGCAACATTTTCTATTGTTTTATATACACTGTGTTTATGTATAAACTCAACAAATCATAGTCAGATAATTAAACAAAATACATTCTGAAGCTTGAACTGATAATTATTTTTTCTTCATACCAGATACTAGACCCTAGTATATATGGATTCAGTTCCCCCTGAATTACATGACTGTTGGTTTGGTGCACTTTTACTATTTTAGGTGATGTTACCTAAATAGTTAACTAATTTAGATAAATTTATCTAACTATTGAACAGTTTGACTAAAAGCACTCTATAAAGCCCAGTTCAAATGAGAATGCAAGTCACTGCATGTTTGGACCTGTGTCTCATCTGAATGCTAACGTGTGAATTTGCTCAAATTTCTTTGGAAGTTCTGTCAACTTGTGCTGACCTGTGTTCTTATTTGACTGAGCTTAAAGGTGTGGGTATTCTAAAATTGCTCCTTTTTGTGCAACTACAAGATTTTGTGGAAAAGGAAAGAAAAGACAGACATGAAAGTCGTTTTAAGACTGGTAACCATGGGTAGCCCATTAATTAAGTACTATATAGGAAATACAAGAATTATTTGGTATTATGGTAATTGATTTACATATAATATTCTTCAAAGTACAAGAAAGAAAGCAGTTGGATCTCACCTTTGGTACGACATATCTCTATCAAGTTGACCACATTTTCGTGTTTAAGGAGCTGAAGAATCTTAATCTCCCTGAGTGCAGTGATTGGGAACTGAACAACGGTGCAAAAAACACCATAAGTTCAGTGAAATATAGCTTTATGTCGCTTAAAAACATGCATGACACATTAACATAAGCTTAGTTATAAAACGACAAACACGAACACAAAATTGATCAAACAAACACTTTTATACCCCCTCTTTCTCGTTGTCCATAAGGACTTTCTTGAGGGCAACCACCTCTTTAGGATTTTTTCTGCTCCTGGCCTTGAAAACCTCGCTATAAGCGAAAACTACGTTAGATTTCTGAGAATTCATTTCAAAAGGAAGCGAACAAAATGGCGGACAGAAACGCAACAATTACCCGAAAGTTCCTTGGCCGATTTTGGCAAGTTTTTCGTATTTTGAGACTTCATGGCAGTACGGAAAGTCATCTTTGGTATCTTTGCTCATGGGTATGAAGGAATTTCTAATATTAAAATGGGTTTTTGGCAAGAAAAGACAACCACGTTTTCCAAACACGTTGTCCTTCCTAAACCGGCAAAATGAAGGTCAAGGATAACAAAGGTCCCGGATGCTAGTTACTTATTTCTCCCAGCATGCATTGCAAAGCAACAGTGTTGAAATATTTTGATTACTTTGGTTATTTCGTTTGTTTATTTGTTTGTTTGTTTGTTTGTTTGTTTGTTTGTATAAGAAATAATTGAATGAGCCTCTCATACAAAGAAATGCAATTCAAAAAAGAAGAACTATTGTTGCCCAAAAGAAATAGTATATTAAGACAAAATTTTCCCATTAGACACAATAATGAGCTCTTGTGTGTACAGGTACTGGATTTAATTGTATAGCAGGGGAAGCCTAACATTTGCACCATCAATCTTTATTTAGGGATTCACTGTTTAAAAGAGGAGAGTGGGCTGAAGGAATCTGGAGGGTCACCAAATTTTCACAGTGGCAAAGGGGGGTCGTCATTATTTTTCTTCTTGAAAAGAGATGTTGGAGTAAAAAAACACTGCCATGATAAAGGAGAGAGGTCGTGACTTTTTGGAGGGGTCAAAAAAAATTCTTGTTTAACACCCAGGATATTCTTCTGGCCCACCCCCTTCTAGAAAATGAATGCTCCCTTAGAGATATTTTTTGGCATTTGACATATGAGAGTTTTCTGGAGATGTTCCGTTATGGCCAAAAATGTTGGCAGAGCCATAAGGGGAAGGGGGTCCAAAAAGGGGCACTCAGCCCCCTATATTTTCAGCTGGCTATTTTTATAAAAATCTTTTAAACTAGCCTGAGAAAACAGACGTCCTTTTGCCGCTCCTCTCCTTCGTTTTTCGCGAAAGAGGAAAAAGGAGGGGAGCGAAAGGATGTCTGTTTTCTCAGGCAACTTTTAAACCAACTTGCATCTTCTCATTTTTCAGAATATGAACACAAAAAGTAAATCACACTTAAGATGCACTTAATAGTTTGCATAAAAATTAAATGTCTCAGAGTTTGTCTACTTTGACCCCCCAAAAAAGTTAAGTAAATATGTCACGACACCCTCCCCCATCATGACAGTGTTTTTTAACTTCAACATCTCTAAAAGTAATGATGACCTCCTCTTTTGCTGCTGTAAGAATTTGGTGACCCTCACCTGGATTCCTCTGGCCCACCCCCACTCCTTATAAAAAAATGAATGCACCCTAACACTAGAACTTACAAAAATGTCTTACAGCTAAATAAAAATACGTCACGCGTGACCAGTAACTCGAGCATTTTGAATGAAATCTTTCAGTCTATTCTCTGAACATTTAGACTCATATACAAAATCTTAAAAGTAAAGTCGGATTTCCACTCTTTTGCAAAAAAAAAATCTTTAGAATTTCGTTTATTCAAGATAATAATTATGGCGGAACAGTAGGCTTATACCCGGCACATATTTTCCGCGTCAATTTTATTTTAAATTAATGAAGTATTCGATTCTATAGGAAAATTTAGATGAAGTTTCGGAAATTCCGTTACTCGTAAGATTTTGAAATGATCAAGCCGTCATTCCAAATTTGGAATAAAACTAGAAATGTTGATTAATGTTGAATAAAGATTATAATTTTAGATGTCCGTGTTACTGGTCACGCCTGACGTAGTTTAGCTGTGAAATTTGCTCTCTTCATTCATACAAAATTTTAAAAAGTTCCAACAAAAGAGACCTTCCTCAACTCATAAAGGTGTGTATTTAGCCAACACTGTTTATTATCTGTTAAAATAATAGAATAGTTTTAACAAAGATATTGAATGTAGAGCAATTCATCATTTGAGCCAAAATTTTATAATTATTTGTTTTATAAATGATGGTTGGGTAAACAAAAGTGTTTTAGCAAGTGCACTTTACATTTTGGGTTGGTACGATTTGTTGGGCCAATGAAAAACAGGAAAAAGACCTCACACCTCCGGACACCACCCCTCCCATACCCTACCCAAACCCACCTTCTCCCTTTCCTTTCAAAACAGACTTGCAATGCATAGTGGGTATTCTATCAAGAATCAGTAAACTGGTTGAATGGTTAGATAGAAGTTGAGTACATGTTTTATAAAGATTTTAGGTCCGATCATCGCTGATTTTGCTTGCCTTGGATACTTTAATTATGGTAGGTGGATGTGGGCTTTTCGTTTTCGCTATCGTCTTCATTGGTTGTCATTTTCTGTACAAAACTTCCAAGGTCTTCTTTTTTTACGTCAATTACTTTTCTTACAACTGTGCCTTGATAGTTTTACCTTTGTATGGGCTTTTCATTGGAATTCTTCGCCCACGAAACGTGGATAATTTCCATAGATTTTCTACGTCCTTATACAACATTTCAAGCAAGATTTTTCAAATATCCGTTGAGTGTAAAGGAACTGAGAACTTAGATGCTGAGAAAATAAAAAGTAACTTTGTAATTGTCTCCAATCATCAAAGTTCTTTAGACATGATTCCTGTCTTAAAGCTTTGCCCTCATAACACAACCTTTGTAGCAAAATTCGAATTATTATTCGCACCGGTCTTTGGACTCGCCGCTTGGCTGTGTGGAGCTGTTTTCGTTCGGCGTGGTGATCGTAAAAGTGCGAGGAATGCTATGGATGGCGCTGTTCAAAGAATCAAATCCCAAACGGTAAGATATAAACTTACGTTTACTATAAGTGGCTTTATTTTTATTTTTTAGCAATAAAATGCACATGCGTGTTTCTTTTACATTAAATTTCTTTGTTGTAATGTTTTGCACGGCCATGTTAATATTATTGGCCGGCATGTAAAGGGCATTCAAGGTTGTATGTCATGTGAGATTGACGTCACGTGGCTTATAGCACCCCCACCTCCCTGCTTAGTCACATCAGGATAAGAAACTTCACTTTGAAAATCATGGTGACCCCTATTTTTTTACTTTTTAATAAGATTAATCACTTATTTCACACATTCTGACAATAAAAACTTTAACATGAGAAATTTTTTAAACCCTTTTCTGTCCCAGAGGTGAAATCACTCATGATCACCAATGTTTTCTAAAGAAATCAGTGCAAATTAACATTAACATGGAAATTATTTGGTTTTATGATTCAAGCTAACTATTATCTTTCATCCATAAAAGTATTTAAAAAAGTTAACTCAGACATTTTCTTGCAAATATCATCATGTTGAATTTTAAAGCATAATATTTCTTGGATTGTATTTACTAGGAAATGTATAAACATTGGATTGTATTTAATGGGAATGTATAAACAAGTATCTTTGAGTAGTAACTTTATTCATTAAGTCTGTTAGCTAGAATTTGTTCTAGAAGTTGAAATTTAATATTTGTGGCTTTCTATTTCCATTATATCCTTTAGTCAAACTGTAATTGATACTCATGGTTGGTCACTTTCTGGGGTCAAGCAGTCAGCAGAGATGAATTTCAACTTCCTGGAAGAAGGTCTAACAGACTTTGTGCACAGGGATATTTCTTTTGGCAGGGAGAAACAAGGGATAGCATTTTACCCCTGCAGGGTTCTTGAGGATGAAATTAATCCATTTTAATCATCCAATCTTAATTCAATTAGTGTACATATACATATGTCATCAAAGGGATTGTTGATGATTCATCTCCTAAACTTGTAACTCCAAAACAGAACTAAAATTCTTTGAACTCATTGCAATATTCATTGATTTTTGGGAACTTTGTTGGAATAAGCAATCAAAAAAGCCAACAATGCTATACTATAACTAGCTTGCCCTTTAGTTTTAAGATGTAATTATATTAGTAGACTTTAATTGTCATTTTTCTTAAATAAATTGTAGATGAACCTATGGATATTCCCAGAAGGCACCAGACGACAGGAAGGAACATTACTTCCATTTAAGAAGGGAGCATTTCATGTAGCTCAGCAAGCTCAGGTATGTTAGTCATTTACAAGCATTTGGGAATTTTTTTTAGGACAGAATATCAGAACCTGTGGTTAGACCCCTCCTCCTCCTTCATAAGTCCTTGAAAAATTTTAAGTCTGATATCCAACTGAGCATTAATTTTTTTTCAAACAAATCACATACATGTAGCATATTTAGAGTTTTCATGGCTGGCCCTCTTATTCAGGCTCTTTTTGTTCACTAGTAAAAGTTATTACTAGTGATACAAAATCAAAATTATGAAAAAGAGGAAAACTTCATCAGCAATCCAATAAGCCACCAAAAATCTGAGTTTCAAACCTGAGGGCCAGACATTTTGTTCAACAATCCCTTGAGTGCTGGGTTTTTCACTCAGCTTGATATCTTTTCAGACTTGCACTTCCATAAAGATAAAAAAAATGCAATCTCCATCAGCTTTAAGAATTCTTTTTTATAGAAAGAAATGTGGCACCTTGTTCTGTAAACAGCTGTTTCACAGCTTTCAGTGATTTTCCGAATGGGTCAGTTTTGTAATATTATGTGTTGGCCCTTTAGCCTGAAAAATGATCTTTTAAAAAACAAAAGACTGTTTGACTGGAGGTTCAGCTGTAATAACAGTGCTACAGTTAATTGATCTGCATACATGATGTGTTTGAAAACAGGTTCATTTTAACAGTCTAATAGATCTTTTTGGTATTTTTTTAGATCCCAATCATTCCCATTGTAATATCTGATTATGCTTCTATTTTTAACAAAAAGAACAAGATATTCAATTCTGGTAAGTGTATTCCTACTATTTACTTACTGGTGTTATTGTTCATTTACTGCTATACATCCTAACTAAAATTTTCTGGAAGTATATAACTTGAAAATTATCAACTTTTGACTTAAATACTTGCAAAAGTGCACTGAAGTTTTGACTTTAAAATAGTTTTCACTTTAAAATGTTACCAGCTGTTACCTATCTTCTTACCAATAAGAGGTGCATAACACCTCAATTGAGGTTTCTGTAATCATTAAATTTTTACAGTGCCAGGTGATTGGCCTGATGGCCAACAATCAACCTGGAGGACAAGGGACTCTACTTAGTTGGGCCTCTACTCTTTGACCAATCCAGTGTTGTTGAACCTATCGGGGATCATAATATTCCCAGCTGGCAAAGCTCACAGGGTCAATAAGAAGTGCAAGCTTATCCATCATGACCAGGTGACAGACCTGGGTAAAGACTTACAAATAAATGAAATAAATAAATAGCAATTTTCTCAGACTATAGAGCAAAAGGAGATATTAAAGGTTAGCCCTATTGAAAATCTCTCTTAGATTGAATTGGAATTTAAAAGTTGATTTTAGCAGAGGGAGGAAAACTGGAG
>JANTNT010123312.1:0-10791 GCA_024752375.1 Entacmaea quadricolor
GGTGACCCCCATTTTTTATTTCATTTTTCTACTCTAGCACTCAAAATACACATTTGTGCCAAGTTTTAAAAAAAATTGTTGGACAAAATCTTGCACGATCGCATTACCTTAAATCACTTCCTCATCATCACCACCATCGTTACAAGATAGTATACAAAATAACTATGCCAGAAATACCTGAAATACGCTCAGTCTGTCGCTTGCTTCTTGTGGTAATATTCCACTGACCATTGGTCCTGTCTATAAGAACGAATAACATTATGGTGTTCAGCCTTGATCAAAAGCTTTGTGGCATTATCGGAGTGAAAACCGAAATCGTATTCCAACACACATACCGTTAGATAATCGTCTGTAAAGCTAACTACATTGTGTTGGAAGACTTCAACACTATCCAGTAAATCAGCTTTAAATATGGGCTGGATTTCAACCAAATGACTTTGAACGCCTCTCTAAAATAAAGGTTTGCAGTTTTTAATTCTTTTTTGATCACATCCCGCTCCATCACGTTTCACAAGTGAATCAAGTATGATTAATATGTAATAGATAAAAGATGGATAAACTAAAAATCAATTGATCATTGATCATCATCTTACCGCTTGAGACAGAAGCTTTTCAAAAGAATAACGAAGGGTATCCACTCTTTCTACTTCTTCTCGAGCAACAGCTACTTCAAACTTGTTTAGCATTGAGTATGCTTCCTATTGAGTGCCAACAAATAAAAAAATTATTACCCTGCATAGTTGATCGCTAGTTGTTTAGTGGACATTAAAATTAGTCAGCTAACCTCAATCGGTCCGAGAGTCATATCAATTCTAATCTCATGTTGTCGAACATCTTCTAAAGCAGCCATTGCACTTCTGACGTCCTCCAAGTCATTGATAGGTCTGCTCAACCGCTTGCTGTAGTCCGACAAAAATTGCGTGATCTCATCCATACATACTCGATACTTGTCATTAATACTGTGACCAAATAGCAGTTTCCACGCTTTGGTCTCTACCGATAAAGCAATCTTGAAAGACTCTGTGGATTTAAGTCAATTTAAAAAATAAGGAAAATATACAATTACTTTGAAGAAGGAAAAAGAAAGAAGGAAAAGAAAACGAACGAAGTCAAAGCGAGCAAAGCAAGCAAAGCAAGCAAGAAAGCAAGCAAGAAAGCAAGCAAGAAAGCAAGCAAAGAAAGCAAGCAAAGAAAGAACTAAAGGACAAAATTTCATTTAATACCCGAGTAAAGTTCGATAGCACCATGGCCAACACGAAAAGTTGGCGAAATGCTGTCGATTTCTTGTTCAAGTGCTTGATATTTTAAAATCTCACTCTTAAATTCAGACAGTAAAGGATCTGTTGCTGCAAACTCCTGAAATGAAAAGAAAAATTATTGCCAGTTGTCAATAATTAATAATTCTATTTGCAATCATATCGCTAGAATCACCTTAACAACGTTTTCTTTGTTGCCTTCCCAAATATGTTGGTAAAAATTAAACTGCTCTAAGCATTTGATGACCTCAGCTTTTGTAGAAGTGATTGAAGAAGTGATGATCATTAGAAGTTTCGTGATATCTTTGTGTTCAGAAACACTTTTAAAATGATTCTTTAATTTGGCTACAGGAAGCTCTTCCCCTGTCGAGAAAGAAGAGAGTAATGATATTAAATATTATCTAAACACAATAGAGCTAGAATGTCAACCACTTTATTACTAGATTCTGAAGCACGCTCTGTTTTCCTGGTGTGTTGAACGCCATGTCGATGATCTCCCTCCGACACTATTGCAAAAACCTTGAATCTTTTTTGGCCCCATTGTGCTACAGATCGGCTGACTTCTAGCACGGACTGCGAAGCTTTGTTCAGTGTTTGTTGGATATCTTCTAAAGAAGGATTGATGATCTGTAAGAGAGAAATAAGCAATTTATTTTGTATTCATTTGTGTTTGTCAGTAGTGCAATGGCCCAAAACTCATACCACTTGGGGGATCGCCAAGGTAATTTCCGCCTTGAAAAAGGGCCCTTTGATGAAGCTAGACGGTGCTGTTCCACTACTTCCAAAGAAAGCTCCTTTAGAGAATGTCCGTGTAGAACTGAAGGCAAAAGCAATAATGAGACAGTTATATTATAAACCATTATCAATCAATATACCATACCTTGTGCAAAACACACGTCGTTTGATGCCATCTAAGGCACTTCTCGATGATTTAAGAAGTGCTTCAAATGTCCTATGATTAAAGTACATGATCAGTTCTTCTATTTCTTCTTCCAGTGTTTTTTCATCGGTAGGTTTTGGCGTCTTTTCTCTTGGTGGTTCTTTATCCTTGCCTTCTTTACTTTCTTGTTTCTTTTCCTTTTCTTTGTCGGCAGTCTTGGGCTTGGCGCCCAGCTCTGTAATACCTATCTCTGCCAAAGATTTCTTGAAAATGTCGACAATTTCGTAAACGGCGTCTTCTACACGTAAACTTAGCTTATCAAGAACCTTACCCATCAAAGCACAGGTTTTCTAGGGTCAAATAATGATAAGTTATTTTATCTGTTTACCAAACAAGAGATTGGTATTTATGCACTAGATAAGACTCTTCAAGAAACAAAAGTTCCAGATTATCAGTTGACGCACATCGATAGAAACTGAATGCCTAACATTGAAGCTACTTTGAACAATGATTTTCACATTTTTGAAAACTGATTTTTCTAACAGTGTATTATGTGGAAAAAAGGTAAGCTACATCCAATAATTTATAATAATGAAGATAATATTTTAGGTGTAACGTTCAGTTTGAAATAAAAGTAGTGATATTATGCTACAATAACCTTTGTCTTGGTTAAAAATTCTTCTGTCGTCCATGGATCGTCCCCTGGAAGCTCACAAAGTGTCGTGTTGCTCATCTCTTCCAGTACAGCATCAATTCTTGCATCTCTGATGTCATTTATCTTGAAAGAAGATGATCAAACATCATTATTTTATTATAAGAAAAGTATATAATTTGTTAAACTTAGAGATGTACCTGTTTGACGAGAAGGTCCACTTGTCGAAGTCTCGAGTATACGTTTTTCATGTACACTTGAATATTCAAGGAATTCCAGTTTAACATAATGATGCCCGGACTAATGGCAGCCTCAACCTATCAATACGGACAATACATGAAATACCTTCAGCAAAAGAACAAGGCCAGCAAAAAACCCAGAATTTTTTTAAAAAAAACAAGCCATTATATAAGGCTGTTTTCTCCTGTGGGGGATAAATTGCGTTATAAATAGACGATGATATTACTTACTCTTTCAATGTGCGGAGACATGAGTGGCTGGAAGATACTTGGAATCTTGTCTTTCACTTTCTTTACGTCTGCAATCATCATCTGTTGCAACGATTAAAATGTTAAGTTATTATTCCTAAGTGAGGTTTTATGGATGTTTTTTACAATGATCGAAAAAGGTTGTTAACCGTCACCAACTTTTAATATTCCAACCTGTCAAATTAAGACATTTAGTAACGTTCATTTTTCTACCTTCAAGTCATCAGCAGTCCTTTTAAGTATCTGTCGTTTGATAAACAAAAGTTTGGCGCTTTCTGGAATTTCCAGTTTCAGCTTCATCATGCATTCCGTTTCTCGCATAAGTTTGACAAGCTGTGGATCAAAGTTGACCAACAGTTCACGTGTGTTAACATCTCGTACCAGAAGAGAAGCTTGTAAACCTGCGTAAAAGAAACAGTAACAAGTGTTGGCTGTCATTCACAAAAACGAAATTTACTTTTCGTTGAAGCTATAAAACACAAAGCTTGCCACACTGATTTCAGTCAGTATGGAAAAAGAAGAAGTAAGTAAATAAGCCATGTGGGATGGGCTCAAAAAATGTATAGGTATAGAGTAATAGGTAAATTACGAGCCCTAAACGTGTAGGTACTGTGTGATACTTTTTGGTGGGATCCAGCCAGTTCCCTAGATGCACCATGATGACGAGGCCCAACAGACCGAAACAGCTGGCCACGGTTTCTAGTTGAACTGGCTTTCTCTATTAAATGACTAGAAGTTGTCAAAGGCCTTAGTGCAGTCTTCTTCTTCGTTTAGGGCTCGTAATTTACCTAGTGTGGAAAAAGATTCGGATCTGGTACGATATGCCTTGAAGGTGTTACACTGACTTGTTCTCAGTTCAGGCGAATTTCTAATATATAAACAAACAAATAAAGACAGACAGACAGATACGATTTAAAAAACAGTATTGATTGAATGGATATATTGGTACATACCACTTTTAGCAATCTCGACTTCTTCCACCCAGGCACGGTGATACAGCATTTCAAATTCCACAAGAACCGTCGCCATACGATTAAAATTCTTGATAATAACTCGAGCTTCTTTAGTACTTAGGCAAGACGGGTGTGCATCAAACACGTTCATTGGATCACGGATATGTCTCATTAGCTGTCTAGACCAACTTATGCTACCAGCGATCTGGGGTAAGTCACGTGCCAAGGGAGGGTTGGTAGAGTAGGCTGCATAAAGCTGTGTTGCACAAAAAAAAATTAAATATAGCGTAAACTACAACTTTTGGTGAAAGAAAAGTTTTCAGTAATGACTTACCTTACGAACAATTTCAATTTCCTTCCCAAATGACATTAAAAGTTCTTGATATTTGGCCTCTATTGGTGCTTCAAGCCTCGGAATTCCTAGTTTCTCAAATCTAAATCAAAGTAAGTTGTTTGTTAAACTTGTTTTTCAGTTCCTTTTTGACGCGAAGTTTAACGCTAAATTCTTACCGAACTAGTAAATCTAAAGCCTTTGAAGTTGACTTGAACTTTGCAAATGACGATTTCATAAAGTTCTGTAGATGGTTCTAAAAAGAAAACAATTCATGTAATTTGAAATGATTTGATATTTAATAGGCCTTTTATAGTAACTTTTAAAAGACCCATTGGTTACCAGATAATACAATCTCGTTAGTTAAAAATCAATAGTAATAAATAATGAAACTAACCTCTAGTTCTGAGATTTGACGTTTGAATTCAGCAAAGTCAGACACGAAGTCAGGTCGTCTGTGGTCCAACGGATCATATGGCTTTTTTCGTAATGTTGAGTAAATGTGATTAAACTTAGAGGCCATCGATTCTATTCCTTCGATCTTAGACTTTGATAGGACTGAGAATGTTTCCAGTGCATTCAAGACTTCGATAATCTGCACATTGTTAAAAATAATAAGGTTGAGTCCAACATTTGGAAAATTAAAAACTAGTTATAAGTTATTTGTATACTAAGTTGTATAAGAGTTGTCAACTAACCTTTATAACTCTTCTACAAAAGGCATCAAACTTTCCAAATATAGACATCTCAGAGAATTCAAAAGGTTTTTGACTGGGGTCAAGAGAGATTCTTATTTTTGTTTTCTGAAAGCAGGTCTGGTAGGCTTCGTTGAGCTTGAGACAAACTTTAAGTTTTTCTATTAGAGGTTGACGTGGTTGGTCCCAAACACGTGTCATACCTCGGTCTGTTACAAAGTTCTTACATGCCCTAACCATCTGATTGGTCACCTGTCCACAAATTGAAATAAATTTTGAGCCACAACTAACCGTCATTGATATTCTTTACCACCGATTTCATTACTACGCGCCTGCGAGAGAAAATTTCTCGTCTGGACTTGGGCCATTCTCTTCAGTCAATCAAACACTGGGCGGGACTCGAAAACATGTCGAGGAGCAGATCTTTCGAGCAATTTGCAATCGGTTTGAGAAACTCGTTGAAATTCGCCTGAGAACTTCACTGACTTACGTTGCTCGGTTCCGAGTAATTTGATATCAACGTACAGTTGCAGTAATGGTGTTCCGTCCAAGCTATAGTGCATAAATCGACCAATACATAAACATTGATATTCAAGAGACTTTGAATTGACGTGAAATGTTTATCATACTATGGTCATAAGACTTAGGAAAAAATCGAAAGTATAAGGGAGCCGTGCCTCCAAATTTTACACAGGATAAACTACTCGCGATGCATAAATTTTCAACCAAAAAAACTAACAGAAGAGCTCCGAAAACAGTTGTCTTCTCGTGTTTGACTAGTCCAAGTGAAAAAATGAGGTGAGAGCAGAGCTAAAGAACAATCAGACTTCTCATTTTCAGGAAAAACTCCTACTCGACATTCCAATGTCGCGACAGAATGTTTTCGAGTACCGCCCACTTTGTTTGATTGACGGAAGAGAATCGCCAAACGCTAGACGAGCGTTTTTTTCTCGCGAGCACGTAGTAATAAAATCAGTGGTAATAGCAATAATATGTATGTAAGACCAAACATACCAACCTTGATAAATAATGCGGTCATGCGCTGTGGTGTGTTGTAGTATCTCGATATTGAGTGGATCATTTGAATAGAGTTGATGAGAACCGCTATGCACTCAATCATACCAGCCTATTATATCAAAAACTGTTAGACACTTACTAGAGGGAGTTTATCACATAAAAGGGAGCAGCACATTTCTGTCGTATGTGTTCATAAAAATATCATAGTACGGACAGTTGGCCGTGTATTGCAACAAATCTACGTGAACGGCCGTATTGTGTGCCCGCGCACATAGGTAAGTTGTGGTACTTCTGATTGTGGATTGAATTGGAGGCCGCCTATTTTAAATCGCAACGCACATTTGAGGTTTATAAGAAGACGAAACCAACTTAAAGAAAAATTAAGTATGTCAAAGGATTGTTGGACAAAACGTTGGGCCCTTCCTTTAGGTTTAATATGTCAGATTTCTCGCCTCTAATCGCGATCGATCACTGAAAAGGTTCTGCTCTTTAAGTATTTTGTCTTTATATCACTCGCAACAACTTTTTGAAGTTCTGTTAGTGATTTAAATTACGGTAATAAGAGCCTGAGCAAAAGGGCCGCCAACAAAAATTCTAAACGCGTTATGATTTACTAATCTTCTTTTTTAATTTGTGCTTTTATCGAAAGCTAACGCAGGCTATGAAAGTATCGCAAGTGTGCGGTCAAACTAGACGCAAGTCCAAACTTGCGTCATTTCTCGTTTTAACGATGTTTTGTCTCCTTCATAATGATTAATTCATTATTACTATTATTACATGCAATCTATGACAAGTAACATGCATTATCCTGACTCACCGGGTTAGCACGATAAAGTGGTTCACAGGCTTTTTCCAAGGTGTATAAATATTTAACGTTATCTTTAGACTCATTGGCGGCGTCAGTAATGCGGGAGTCCAATTTCCTCCAAACCTTTGAATAGGAAATGTTGACCACTGAATATTACATGATATTATATATCACAGCCAATTAAAATACAGTTAATTCCACGTACCTTCAAGACTTTCGATTTGGCAATTTGCAGGGTTTTTATGACATTTCGACCTGCAGGACTTTTGATCTGTTCAACTAGTGAGTTAAATTTTGCCATTCTCATTTTCCAATGTTCGAGTTCTGCCATTGGACCTGTATCATCTGCTTCACGCCGCATTTGCTCGCTTTCTGCCAATACCTTATGAAAGAAGTATCAAAAAATAAATTTTAATTCAACTGAATCAGTTTCATTGAAGGGCAGCTCAGTAATCTTTTGTCACATACTAATAATTGAAATTGTTAATTCTCGCTGAAGAAATCATGCTAGTAATAAAACACTTACCAGTTCTATCTGTTTACACCAAGATTCTACTAGTTCTTCTAGCTTGGTGACCGTTTCTTGATTTGCTGCGATCTCCTGGTAATCTGCATGAGACTCGCAATCACTGAAGTCAACGACTTCACATGGATGTAGTATGACAGCCATTTCTGCACTAGCAGTTGCACCTTGAAATAAACAGACAAGATCAAGTCATTTTGGAAGTCATTTTCTTTTGCTAGAATAAAAATGATTTATTGGATGAGGAAATGTACCCGGGGGGTACTGCCCTTTATTTGCTATACGGGTATATGCCGCCCGACAGGGTACGTTTCTTCGGCTTTTAAGTCTGGGGTATGGTATCATTTTTTGACATTTTTCTGGGATAGCGTGAGGTTTTTGTCTGGGATAGGGTTAGGTTTTGGTCGTTTTAGTATGCTAAGCTACGCTTTCTGCTGGCACAAAAACAATTTGAATTCAACCTGAAACAACTGGTAAGTATTTATTTAAAATCTATTGAATAGCCGTTTTTGCATGTAGGTTTAGTCTGGGACAGGGTGTACAATTCTTAGGTTTAGTCTGGGGTAGGGCATGTAAAATCCAAATTTTAGGTCTGGGATAGGGCCAGGGTTTTGAGGACCTGACGGCACACCCCCACCCATGTTGGGGTGGTAGTACCCACCCCGGGGAAATGTATAAATGCAGGATAATAAATGAGTGTATGAATTAAAAGCCGTAATGAATGAAAGAAATGAAAGAATGAGTGAATTAATGAAATGGTGAAAGATTGAAAAAAAGAAAAAGTTGGAAAATGAATAAATTCTTACTATCAGTAAACTGAACAAAAGAGTCGAGTGTGTCAAGGAATTCTTTCTTTGTTTCTTCTCCTTGTGGAGTATCACTTAAATCTCCCCATCTTTCCATGGCTTGTATAGCTGGAACGTATACAGAAGTCAAATGGTACTTTATTGTTTGCATTAAGCCTTTTTGTGAGAAGTCAAGGACGCCAAACGATAATTCCTGCAATTAAATTATAATTGATAAATAAATCCGAATGATCTTCGCAGTGAAATAAGTAACATATATTGTTATTATGTAGAAAGCTCAGAAAAATTCTGAGACTTTAACAGGATTTGAACCCATGACCTTCGCGATACTAGTGCGACGCTCTTACCAACTGAGCTATAAAGCCTCGTTGGGAGTAGGTCAATAGAGAGTTCTATTTACGTCCTGTACGAGTGATATATATGCATATGAGTGGTTTGTACTGCGGATAAAGCGATAAATAAATCCGAATGATCTTCGCAGTGAAATAAGTAACATGTACTGTTACTATGTAGCTATATACTATGTAACTATATACTGTTACTATGAGCTTTCTACATAGTAACAGTATATGTTACTTATTTCACTGCGAAGATCATTCGGATTTATTTATCACTTTATCCGCAGTACAAACCACTCATATGCATAAATTATAATTGTTTTATAAATTAGTGAAATCAGAAGGGCATCAGTTGTGTCGAATAACGACACTGCACTCACCTCACTGATATTTCTCATTTTTAATTCTTTTTTGTTGTCATTTCTAGTGCAGTACACCACGATTCCCTTCAGCCCTTCTTGTAAGCCATCTGTCAAGTGAAGTGTGTATGCTTTTGAAGACTTGGGTGTTTGCATTATTGTGCGAGCACGTACCTCTTCAATGATAAAAGTTTAAAAAAACTATTAGTCCGATGAAGAATTATAGTGCAAAACGTCATGCATATCATAGTGTTTCGAGTTGCCTACAGCCTATCCTTGTTAGTTAAATAGGTTATTATACGGAAAGTGAACATGTTTGAAAAAGAATGTAACAGATAAAAAACAAAAAGGGCTAGGACCATACCAGTTGCTTCATCACGACATTCTTGAAAGAAAAACATTAATGATCTCCTGCCTCCAACAGACAGCATGCTATCAAACAGGTCCATTGACTGCAAAAAATTAGTGGATCATAAATTTAAAGCAATATATTTATTCAACTGTTTAAAACGTTTTCATTGTGTTACCTCCTCAGATTCAATAATAAACTCTTCCATAACATTGGTCTCTATTCCATCTAAAAAATTGCTGACCATCTTTATCACATATTTATGTTCTTCCTTAATCCTTTTCCTCCTTGCTTCTCGGTTTTCTCTGATTCTTTGCTATGTATATAAAAACATAATCAAGTCTTATAAAATACTTTAACTCTTTAAGTGTATCAGTTTGTTGCTATGGAAATACAGAGGATGCGATATTACAGGGACGGTGGAGCTAATTTTGGATTAGGCGGGAGACTGGCTAATAAGCCATTTCCGAGATACGCTTCAATTCCTACAAGCAATAGTTTGAATTCGAGGGTCAGTGCGAAAGCTACAGCAAATATATGACTTCGAACGGAACTTCGATTTGAAACTATTGTTTGGTGGAATTGGAGCGTATCTCGGAAATGGCCTATTGCATTGGGGAGGGCTAACATTTCAGAGCACTAATTATATAGGTTTAAAACACTCATGAATAATTCATAAGCTTCTGATCCAATCGACCAAACACGTCACGTGCATGGACCTTTATACTCGATAAAGTCCTTCTCATTAGTATTCAAGTGATCATTATATAATGTCACATGCAGGGCTGCAAATAACTGTCCGTCATCGGACATTGGCCGACCAAAATTTGCTTATGTCCGACGAAATCCCAAGCGTTGTCGGACATTATGTACGGATAATTTTTTCATCTTAAATCATGTTACGGCAATGATGAATAAAAATCTACCGTAAGTAAATCTTACCTTTTTGTTGGGATGATCTTAATTAATTTACGACTTTTAAAGTTCAACCTTTTTTGATGATGGGGGCGACCAAAATTATATTTTGTCCGCCCAACATGGTGTCTTAGTAGGACATATGTCCTTTCAGGTGAAAAAAATTATTTGCAGCCCTGTACATGTGTCATTATATATTATAACATGTGTCATTATATAATGATCACTTGAATACTAATGAGAGATGACTTCATCAGCATCCAATTTAGATGAAGACTTAGAGCCTCATCAATGTACGTCTCATATTTGATCACCGACGACCCCTAAATGGCATTTATAAGCACCTCTCTTGACTTTTGCATGCGATCTTTACCATGTGGGAGTCTCTTATGAAGTCATTGCGCATGACAGTGACATTCAA
>JANTNT010123423.1:0-10790 GCA_024752375.1 Entacmaea quadricolor
ACGGCTCTCAGGAAGAGCATTTATATTTTTTCGTGTAAATGATGTTATACCGTGTATAAATAAAGTTTATTATTATTTTATTGCACGATGGCATATGATTCAATATACAGTTTTAAATGCTGTTTATTGCTTGAAATTTGGGAAGTAAACCATAAAAAATTTAAAATTTCATCAAAATAAGAAAACGTAATACATTGCTTCTTGATTATTAAGTTCTCTTTGGATTTTTGACGAATTATGCAGAATTTTGCCGGATAATGTGGAAATCGTTTGATTATGTGGAGAAAGGTGAATTATGTGGGTCCGCATCCGCGCATCCTGTCAGAAGCTTTCTTTTGAGGGCCATATCTTAAATAACTGTAAATGGTTAATTCATTTTCCCTCCTATAAAATTTCATTGTGTTGTATTGTATTGCAATGATAAAAAAAAAATTAATGAATAGTAATCTTAATTACTGGCTACCAATCCAATCTAGAATTAAATATAAAATCCTATTACTTACCTTCAAAGCTTTTCATGGTCTATCTTCTAACCAGGAACTCATTTCAGAGTATAATTTACCAAACCATAATCTTTGTTCTTCGTAACAGGTTCTTCTATCAGCACAGTCTTATAATCTCAAATCTTATGGTTATCGCTCTTTCTCTGTAGTTGCTCCTGAACTCTGGAACTCACTGCCAATATCTCTCCGAAATGTATCAAGTCTGGCCTCTTTTAAAACTGAACTTAAAACTCACCTTTTCAAATTGGCTTATTCTTTGTAATTAATGTCCTGTGCTACTGTTGTGTTGTGTTATTGGCACTTAGAACGGATTTGTATTTGTACTTTATAAATAAGTATTCTTCTTCTTCATCATCATCATCGTCGTCATCGTCATCATCATCATCATCATCATTATTATAATTAATTACATGTATATTATATTTTGTAGTTTGAGCTTGAAAAATTGTCTCAGTGTCATAGTTATGGGACTGATTCCTCTAATTTAATATTTAAGGCAAAACATTAGAACATCAATGTGTCACATCATGGAACACTCAAATGGCTTCTTTTGCAAGCCAAGCCGATTGCCAGGAGAGTACACCTATTCTTATCTAATCATATTGCTTAAAGGACAGCAGTATACATGTATCACAGCTCATTACCACAAAGTATGGCACAGACGTGTTGACAATCCAGCAAAATTCAGTATTAATGACATCCATGGGACAACATGTTCCTGCCATAATTTATTTTTAGAATAATGTGAAATCCACTCTGCTGCAAATGTGCCGCTTTTTGATGAAGTTTTGTTTAACTTCATAGCAAAAGAAAAGAGTCTGGTCCCATGGATAGCAGATAGTGAAGTAAAATTTTGTCCAGTCTGCAAGAAACAATTCAATGTTGCAAGAAGACGACACCACTGTCGCCTGTGTGGTGGAATAATGTGTGGAAAATGCTCAAAATTTGTGACTGTCTCTTTTGCTGGTAATACAATAAAATTATTATTATTATGATATGCCAAGTGTCAAAGTTCATTTTTTTTATAATCATTGTCTCATTTGACAAGATGACAAATTTTGTTTATCAGGCAGCAAGTCTGATCAGGCAATGATACTGTGATATTGTATTCAGTAATTAGAAAACTTGAAGTTACTTAACCAAGTTCTACATGTATTTTAGTGTGAACCAAATAATTATGGGCACTAAGATATTTAAGGAATGTTTATATTGTAATGTGATGTACAATAATGTTTAACATTTATAACGTGCAAATTCTATATGAATATAATCAAATGAATGGGACCGCCATTAACGTGGTCATCCGAGCCATGTGAAGGTCTAACCATTTGCAGATATATCAAAGACAGCACCATCTCCTTAGTTATTTTAAGTCCTGAGTGTTGGTCCGGCCGGAACTCAAACCAGGACCTCCAACACAACAGACCAGTGCCAAACCAACTAAGCTATCCAGGTGGTGGTTCTTTGACCAATCTGAAATGTCCTCCTTGCCTTGCAGTTAGTAAACCATTTCGGATTCATCAAAGTACGTCCCTAAAATATTTCTTAGTGGCCATGGTTCTCTGGATCGTGTTGTAATGAATGTAGAACTTGCTTATCTTGATTTATTTAATTGATTTTTTTGTTCTTGTTATTTTCAGTTCAGCTCCTCAAGTTAGACCAGACTTTAGATATCCCGACAGGGAAACGCAGATCGCGAGATGACACAGATGAAGCTGGGTTTAGGTCTTGTCAAGTCTGTGCTGATCTTTTATATAGGTAACTGAATCACAATAATCTGTTAATTCAAAAATATTGGCCTTTTTTCCAACCAATGAGGAGGACATTGAGATTTTTGGTTTTGCAGTGTTGCAGTGATCTCAAATCCTTCAGTGTGAAGTATTTGTGTTTTTGTATCTACATTGTTCAGTGAAATGATTATTTGTCTTTTTTGGACCTATGTCTTAAAGTAAGGATACTTGAACCGTGTACACTTTGAGTTTTTTCATCATTTTTTCCCTACTGTATCCCTATTGTGAATCCATTGGAAATGTGATTTCTTTTGAACATTACGTTTATTTGAGTTAAATGCTTCATTTTCAGAAGGTTCGAAGCAGTAGAAAGTTCATGAAATAAAAAATATCAAGTGTTCATGGTTTAAATATCCTAACTGTAATAATTTAGCTTATGTTATATAGTCCAACCAACAAAATGCATGCGTGTAACTGTATTTTGGATAAGTTTTCTGCATTATATTAAGCTAAAGGTAGCCCAGAATGTATGAGATTGGAATTAAAACAGATGTCAATGTAATGTAACATTTATTACACGCAAATTCTATTCATTCCTAATATACTCAAATACGTGGGACCGCGGTGAACATAATAATCAGAGCCACGTGAAGGTCTAACCATTTGCAGATGTTATAGTAAAGGCAGCAGCTTCTCAGTTATTTTAAGACCCTGAGTGTTGGTCAGCCAGGAATCAAAACATGACCTAACGCACAACAAAGCGTTGCTTTATCCACTAAGCTAGCTTATCATATGGCTTTGATTACCTTTGCTTTAGTGCTTTATGATTATCTAATACAGGGATTAAAAATTATGGAAATTTTTTTTTTCAAAAAAAAAAAAAAAAAAAAAAAATTGAGGAAGTCAAAATACCCAAAATTATCAAAACTGTTAGAATCCCTGTGTGCTTAAATTATAAAAAATGGAAAATTGCAAAATCATCGGGTTTCAAAATATAGCAGCTGAGACCAAAAGTCATTCTTGGAAAGGACATAGTTACCCCCCCTTTTTTTTTTAATTTGAGATATTAAATCCATGGGAAACATAACTTATTAAGAGGCTCTGTGCTTTTTTCCAGTACATTAATTTAAGAAAATTTCCCCATAGGAAGCCCAAGCTATGTATCTGTTTATGTAAAGCTATGTGTGGTTTGTAAACTATTTTGAAAATCTCAAGAAATATAGAATTAAAATCTGTGAAGTTTACTTTGTTCTAAGTTCTTTTCGTTGTTGAACTCTGTGTCTAATTTTGGACGATTTTGATGCATTTTTAGCCTTTTTTTCTAGCTAGCAGAAAAAAATCGGACCATTAAAAATACAAATATTTGCAATATTAATAGCAGTGTTTATGTTTTACAGGCATGAAAGACAAGAAAAAGAAAAGCAGACAAAACCTGCTGTTGTCCAACTCTATGAGGTAAATGACTGGGTATACAGTAAAGAGTGGGGGGGGGGGTGTAAACTACCATGAATCAAGATTGACAGAACCCTTTTTTAAGTGCATGATAAAAGATAGCCAACCTTCTAATCATGAGCTGCACCGTAGAATACCAGGCATCGCCTATTGCGCGTGCGCCAATTTCCCAAACAAAATGGCGGCTGCATTTATAAGAAATTGTATGGACAACAACAAATATTTGACAAAAACTTGAAATTCTTCGTCCATTTTTAATCTTAAATAAGCGGCTTGTTGCTCCTAACATCGCTGGTATTTGAGCGTCAGAACTGCATAATCTGACAATTTCTACCTTTATTAGGGCAGCTCTGCCAAGTTGAAGAAAATTTGCGTGGATAATTTCTCCAAATACAATGTATTTACTGGTTTGTTAGCTTGTTTTCAGTTACATTTAGAGCGAACACCAGCGTCCATTTTGGTTCTAAACATATAAGCTTAAAAGTACTGTGAATGCCATTCGACACAAATATACAACAAACATATCCAAATGCGATGTTTTTCTTCTTTCGATTATCCTCTCGACCTCAAAATATTTAGTTTTTGCCTTCGAACTAGTAATGTAAAAGGCAACAGACGAAAATTCATTTAGTTGCTTGTAATCCTGTCGACGAGCAAGTTTGGAAGCTTGATTTTCCAATTTCAACTAAATTTCGAACGGAATGTATTGTATTGTATCGTATCATATCGTATATATTATCTATTTGAATTAGTAATTATAATATTCATATTTCGGACCTTCATTTTGGTAGTCTATAATTGTATATATTATTTAACAATTTATATTGTCTATTATCGTATATATTTAGCAATTATTATTTTTCATTTTTTGAGGGCGTAAGTTAGAAAACTCTAAAATGTTATTGCGTTTTTACCCTCTTAAATAAAGATATTGTATTTTATTGTGGTATTTACTAGTATTCTATCCAGGGGAGTGTCGTTAGTTGACAATGTTAACTGGTGTGGTATTTACTAGTGTTCTATCCAGGGGGGTGTCGTTGGTCGACAATGATAACTGGTGTGGTATTTACTAGCGTTCTATCCAAGGGGGGTGTCGTTGGTTGACAATGATAACTGGTGTGGTATTTACTAGTGTTCTATCCAGGGGGGTGTCGTTGATTTACAATGAAAACTGGTGTGGTATTTACTAGTGTTTTATCCAGGGGGTGTCGTTGGTTGACAATGATAACTGGTGTGGTATTTACTAGTGTTCTATCCAGGGGGTGTCGTTGGTTGACAATTATAAATGGTGTGTTAGTTTTTGTATTTAAACATTTACCCCTTTTTTTGTTTTGTTAGAAAATGAAAGAAAACATGGCAGAAGCAGAAAAACTGTATCCAATCTATATCAAGATGGCTGACTCCTTAAAGTATGTTAATGATCTAATAAAGAAGGCTAAGGCACGTTTTATGCTGTGACAAAACACAACGGGCATTTCAAAACACGAGTGAAATGTTTAAAAGCACGAGCCGCAGGTGAGTTTGCCTTAAACATTTCTCAGGTGCTTCTCGAATGTTCGGAGTGTTTTCTCGTAGTATAAAACATAGCTTGATGTGTAAATTTTAGGCGCGCGAAGACGGCAAACAATGGCAAAGGCAAGCATTTCGAGATAGAAAATATCGAAAAGCAAGCATATTTTAGCATGTTACGTATGTTTTTATACTTCTTTTCCAGCAACACATTCTTAATCAGATAAATATTTTTCGCCATTTCAACTTCAAAGGCGAGTGGGGAGGGCGAAGGGTACTGAGGGGTTTGGGCGTATGGTACTGAGGAGGAGGGCGTATTGATATATATATATATATATGATATTGTGTTTATTTATTTATTTCACCTTTGTGATAATTTCACATCAGTTCTATCAAATAAATCTTAAGAAGGAGGAGGGCGTATGATATTGAAGGGGAGAGCGTATGGTGCTGAAGGGCGAGGGCGTATGATATTGAAGGGGGAGGGCTTATGGTACTCAGGGGGGCGTATGGCACTGAAAGGGGAAGACGTATGGTACTGAGAAGGGGTGGTGTATAGTAATGAGGGGGATAGTGTATGGGGAAGGAAGGGTTTTAAGGGAAGGGAGGGTAAAGCATAGAAGGATAATACCTGCAAGTTGGGTTAATTTATCCTATATTGAATAGATTTCTACTAAACCTTTCCACTGAGTGGTACTATTTGTGTTATGTTTACAGTCTTGGCGATGTACAGTATGACTTAGAAGAAGCAGCTAAAGTAAGAATTAAACTGATCAAAAGATACGAAACTGTGGATATAATAAGGTAAATATCATTTTGTATTTTATTAAACTTTGTCATCACTGTGATAAAGTCGTGAATAAAAGCCATAGAGCAGATTTAGAGCAGATTTAGATTTTACGGCATGAATTTTCCGCGCCACGGCCGTGCTGTGAACACCATATTTTGATTGGGTGCCGTGCCGTGATTGGATAAGAATAGACGGGCGCACCTTGCTATTGGCTTGCAAAAGAAGCCATTTGAGTGTTCCATAACGTGACTCTTTGACTTTAAAATGTTTTGCTTCATATTATGAAACATGGAGGAAAGGAAGGGAAACACTGGGTGGCGTACGCTGCTAAAGCGTCGACTCTCCGCTGAGGTTCAGTGTTCGATTCCCGGTTTTCTAAAATCCAGTCCGATTTATAGATGTCGTGTCCCTGATTATTAGACCCTAATGGTGAGAGTCAGCATGAAGACTAGACACGTAAATAAAGTTGATTATTATTTATTTATTAACGAGGAATCTGCATGTGCCGGGACTTGACGGTGCAGTGACTTTAACACGGTCATATAAAAACTGCTTCCTCGACAGACTTGTATTGTCCAATCAAATTCTTCATTAAAAACTGAAACTAAAATTATTCTGACCAATCAGAAAATTTGTTCGAATCAAATTAACTCGTAAATGAAGAAGACATGAAAATTTCAACTCGATGGCGTAGCGGTAAGAGAATTTTTTAAAGTCTTCTGTGACTCGGATTCGATTATCGGATTCATGTTTCCGACTCAAACGATAGCGAACCAATCACTATAGTGGCAGTTTTCCCACCAAAATACATCTTATCCCACAAACAACATTAACAACTGCCTGTTTTCACCAGGGTTTTTAAGAATACTCGGATTTGATTCTCGTATTTATTTAGAATTCTAAAAATGCAAGCTTGACGTACGCAAGTTTTTGAGATCAGGGATTTAATTGTGTACTTATTTGGTAAACTCATTTTTGGCGTGTGGGACTTAACTATGGGGTTTAGGAACCATGAATTGATACGTGAGTATTCAAGCCGTTCATTGGTCTCCGAATTTTTCAATGTTCTTCCATTCTCTACTTTCCCATAGACCATATAATGCTTTCCGCCTTGGGGGTAACCAGTAGAAGAAATGTTTGCTATTTTGACCAAAATTTATTTGATGGGCTCGCAACACAAGTTAATAATGCTTAAAAATGGATCAGAATTTAACCAAAAACAGGTTAAAGGAAATTTGAATAACTTTATAAGTAAATGTAAGGGAATTTGAAATTTTGTCAATAAATTATACACCCATGTATTGACAAAAAATAAATTGTTTTTTCTAAATTCAGTTATAAACTTATTCAAATTTCCTTCGTCCTGTTTTTGATAAATTCTTATGCAATTTTAAAAATTAGTAACTGGTTTTGCGAGCTCAGCAAACAAATCTTGGTCCTAATAGCATACATTTTTTTCTACTGGTTACCCACCAAGGCGCAAAGCATTATGGTCCATGAGAAAGTAGAGAATAAGCAATAATCGAAATTCTAAAATGTTAATTCGATTTCGGAATTCTTGTAACGAGTTGAGATGAGTTTTATGCAAAATATCATTCGTGTTATGTGAGTTTATATTTAATCTATTCAAATTCATTTAATTACTGGACGTACGTTGACCTTAAGAAACTTTTATGACGTACTTCGTTTTTTCGCCAGCAAATTAAAATGCGATCAAAAGGGTCTGTGGAAAATGATCCTCTGTAGTAATAAAATATATGAAAAAATAATCCCGTGATGAAAATAAGCCCTGTGAAGTCTTTCCATAACAGTTTACTGTGAGCATAGTTAACTAATTATGCTGTGAGGTAGGGTTTTCTTCGAGTTACGGGCTTCGAGTTAGGCGTTTTCCGAGTTACGCGCTCGGACACATCCATATGTTTGAGACAACGGCCACTTTGATATCCACGCGTAACTCGATAATAAACATCACTGAAATCAAAATTGAATTACGTAATTCGAAAATTTATTTTCGAGTTACGTGCGTGATTCTAGTTTACATTAATTTTTTTTTGATGTGACTTTGTTTTCGTTTTGTAAGCCGTTATTATTTATATGTAATAGTCTTAAAGTAAAAAAAAAAAATATCAGAGACTCTTGTACAGTGATCACACTTGCATAAAATTAGCTTTAGTTTTGAATTTCTCCACATTTTGTTAATAAATTTTTGATGCTATATCAAACACTCTTTCTCTTGTTTGAAGTTATTGTGTGACGGTTGCATATGAGTCATGATTTAGGATATCTATTCTTCGTTCTATTCATCCATCGCACAATAGAACAATAGCATAAACAATAGAGAACAATACAGGCCGTAGGTGTTGATTATCCTAAAACATGACGGGTCTAATGGGTGTGTCCGAGCGCGTTACTCGAAAAGCGCGTAACTCGAAGAAAACCCTGGAAGTCTTTCCACATGCAGATGACGCAATACTCACAAATGAAAAGGCATCGGTGATTATCAGAGCATTAAACTATTTACGTCATTTCTTTGCATTACGACATAGTTAATAGAGGTCCCCTCTATTAACTATGATCACGAGTATAAATAAAACTCTGAATGTCATTTCGGCTGAGTTCGCGTATGAATTGTTTAGACTGCCGAGATAGAATTTCTATATCATCTGTCCCTTTGGCGCTTGCCTTGACTCGCAACCTTGCTTTTCATCCGCCCTCTCGGTTGTCCACGGTTTCTAGTTGAGCTGGCTTTCTCTATTAAATGACTAGAAGTTGTCAAAGGCCTTAGCGCAGTCTTCTTCTGTCATTGATACGTTAAGGGTCGTAATTTCCCGATTATGCAATATCTTTAGCAAAACCATCGATGGATATTATTAAGGGGAGCGAAAACATTTTTGAAAGAATGGCTTAAACTCAAATCTAACCACAAAGAACGATAGAGAAACAACTTTCCCATAGTCAGATGCAATTTCGTAACTATATTTAACGTTTTAGTATTTTTATACGACTTTATAAAGATTGACATATGATATAACGATAGCTTGGGCTACCTTTGTTATTATCTGCCCAAGTTAACGTGTGGCTCGGATAATCCTCAACGCGGACTACTTTTCACAGTCACTGTGTTTATTCAAGAAACTTAACTTTTTCCCCGTATTTGATGCTATACATTATGTAACTAGTTTTAGGAGGACCAAGTTGGAAAAAAATGTGTTAGGGTTTAATAGTCCGATAAATACAATAGAAAACAAAAGAATTTGAGTGTAATAATGCGTAATACGCTAAAGTGTATTTCACGGGTTTATGAAAACCACTCTAGTATTTAATTATTAACTATTTTGTTATCCGATAACTAAGAATTCACTTAGGCATAAACTACACAAAGAAAGACAAAAAGATATGTTGCTATTGTTATTTGCACTGTTCTGCTTCAGCAATATCCACTAGTTTGTACATAATAGTGCAATCAGATGATACTTATTAAGTTTTATTTCACGGATATATGGCGAGCACTCTAGTCTGAAGCATTTTCTAAAGCACTACCATTAAATAAAGAAATAGAGTGGTTTTCATTAACCCGTGAAACAAAGTGTACTAGTTAGAGTTTAATAGTCAGATAAATACAAGACAAAAAACAAAAGAATTTGAGTGTAATAATGCGTAATAAAGTGCATTTCCAGCACGGGCTTATGAAAACCACTCTAATGCACGAGGGAAGGGGAAAACAACATGCTCAAGATAAAAAGGGTATATTGGTTTTCACCCATTCCTTAGGGAATAAAATAACAAAGGCATGGCAGCCATGTTGGTGTACATAACAGAGGCTAATGAGAAATCTTTTGTTAGCTGTACACCCATATGGCGGCTATGACGTCAAGTGAAATCCGAGGATTTATAAAGGCTGTCCTCGCATTGCCCTCGATTCGTAGTTTTATACGAAACAACGAGGATCGCCGCAGGACAAGACAGTTTTGATTGTTTTTTTTTTTGTTTTTTTTTTTGTTTTTTTTTTTTTTTGTCAAATTCAGTAAAAAGATTGGAGCTCTTGGATCTAACAACGATTTACCTCCCAGTGCTCAATTCTTGAAGCTCCAGAGAGGTATGCGTGGATTTGCCGCGGGATATCTACAAGAAAACATGTTCACCTTACCAAATTTACCAGCGCACGAGAAAGTTAAACAACTACAACAAGAAAGAGCGGTTGACCTGGCTTCCAGAGCAGCGGAAGAAAAAGCCGAAAGGGAGAGAGCCATGCAAAGGAGATTACAATCTTCCAAATTACAACACCAAAGACAAAACAGTGGCGATTATAGATATGAATCTGCGATTAAGTCAAGAACTAGTCAGCGGGGTGGTTCTCAGGTGAGGGAGGGCTGGGGCCCAGAAGCTGTCGATCAAACAAACTCTTCCCCAGACCCCATACTGCAACAAATGGACATTATTCGAAATTATATCAAACAAGCGAAAGAGGCAAAGAAAATGGACGAAGTAGAAACGTTACAAAGAAATTTATTGGAACTAGAAGCTGAATATTATAAGAATTAACAATAAAAATAAAAGGTTTGTATAAATTTTACTCTAGATGGCTGGACCAGGACATTATATTAGCAACAATGAATTATACAATAATAACAAATAGATAAAAGAATTAGGCAGTTTCAAATGTATTCAAACAATTTTTTTTTCGATTATTCATTGAATTATAAGGGGGGGGGGGGGGGGGTGCTTGGGGGCCGGGTTTTTTTCCTGGTCTTTGCCCCATTTTTTTTTTTTTTGTTTCTTTCAAGAAAAAAGAGAAAAGAAGAGGGA
>JANTNT010123534.1:0-10789 GCA_024752375.1 Entacmaea quadricolor
TCTTCTTCTTCTTCTTCTTCTTCTTCTTCTTCTTCTTCTTCTTCTTCTTCTTCTTCTTCTTCATCATCATCATCATCCAATATGCACTACTTGACAAGCTGAAGAATGAATTCCAAGTTTCAAATAAAGCTGTTTGAGTTTAAGGCTAAGTCTCTTCGCCAAGCCTAAAGTGCAAAAGAGGCTAATCTAGGATTAGTGTAATAATCCTAAGCCGGCTGATTTTGTGAGATCGTGTATGCATTTCTCGTCTGATGAGAGTGATACGAGTATATCTGTACAATGAAGAAATGTAACGATTGAACAAGACTTTCTTTACAGTGCAGTAAGAAACGAGGGTGACTAAAGCACAAAGTACAATATATATGATGGGGATTATGAAGGTTAACATGGAAGTTCCATACTGAATTCGCTTCCATAAGCAATAGCTTAGCTCCTGTAATAGCTCTATGCCCGGCTCTATGTCAAGACTGGAATTGATCGAATACTGACGAATTAACAACAACAACAACAACAACAATAGAAAAAAATAACAATAACAAACAACAAGAACTGCAACAATGACAAAAACAAAAACAAAAACAATAGCAATGGCGGACAATAACGACGGCAACGAAGACAGCAGCAATCAGTGATAATAATAATAATAATAATATTATTATTATTATTATTATTAATATGATTAATATTAATATTAATATCATCATTATCATCATCATCATCATCATCATTATTATTATTATTATTATTATTATTATTATTGGTGGTGGTGGTAGTCGAAGTAGAAGTAGAAGTAACGTTCATTTGAGAAATAGGGCTTTTGAGAAATAAATGAATACGGCTGTAATCTGTTACAGAAATGTTTAACTAAATACATTAATTAAATAATATAAATATAATCCTTCCATATATAGTGGTACTGGTATACCCGGGTTATTCTACCGTTTTCCTCTCCATAAAAAGTTAACGTTTCTAAATTCTAATCGAGGGCCACACTTTTTTCTTCTCAGTAAGCTTATAAGCCACCCTTGGAAAAAAACAAAGGGTAAAAAGAGAATTTTTAATTTATAAAACGGTCTGTATTGGCATTTTAACCTAGGCAATAATCCTTTCTCAGTTATTCCTATGATTTTTTAAACGACATGTTCAGCAAGGGAAGATCTAGAGATCATTTAGTTTGATATGAATGACTGATAATGAAAGAATTATTTGTGTGGAATGCATATCGGAGAACAATTGTCGTCTGCAAACCACAGTTGAGGCAAGATAATGTTTAGTTTTTAAAATACGGTCAAGGTTATTCCAGTGATTACAAACTAGTATGGTTTTAATGGACATGCTTTTCCATATATCTGTCTAACGGCACCAATAAGACTGATCCAAGATTGGCTACATAATCCTAAGAGCTATAAACACAGTTTATCTTTTCATTCTTAATTAATAAACGGAAGTAAACGATTACACTGTATTTAAGGCAAAGGTTTATTTAATCTATGCAAATAAATCCCTAACAGGAATTCAGAGGTTTAAAGATGGTTTATCTTCTTCAGCACAAGCTAATCTGGGTGTGAACAAGTGAGGTCGTTCAGGTTCTTTACTAGACTCTTTCTAGCCGTCTTTAATTGTGTCTCATTTTGGGAAGAGGAACGAGGTGTGGCTGTAGTAGTTCAAAGCTCGCACAGATGAGTTATGTTCGGTCGCTTTTGATTTTAATTCCTTTCTTCAGACTGACATAGATCATTATATCAAATATTTAAGAAATGTGGCGAAAGTTAAAAATAAGCAATGAATGAACAAGCTCTAAATATGTGATGAATGGTCAATCTGAAAAAATGCTACTAATATAAGATATGATACCCGACTATGCGAGTTGTGTTCCCCGGCTATACGAGCTGTGATACCCGACTGTATGAGAATACGCTATACTCACTATACGCTATACTATTTCAAATAGTAGATTTTTGATCATTTACATACAGATATAGACGTTATTTAGATTTTTTTAGGAGGAGCCTTGTGTAAACCACTTTTAGTGATCTTGGTATCCTCAATAAGGAATTGGTTGTTATTATGATACGAGATGTGTTACCCGCTATACGAGCTATGATACCCGCCATAAGAGAAATGTTACTCGGGTATACAAGCTTGATACCCGGTAAGCCGAGCTGGACGCGCCTGCACACTTGAAAATGGCGGGAAAACGACTGGACGCACCTATACTCTTGAAAATGGCGGGAAAACGATTGAAAAGAAGAAACTGAAACACATGACAAATATTTAATTTTGCCGATCAGTTTTAGAAATGAAAAACTGATTTTTTTGGACTTTTGGGAAAAAGCCTGATTTGAACTTGTCTTGTGTTATCTATTTTGTTGTTAATATATTAGTAGTTTAGTCTTTTGACGGAGTGCTTCATCATCTAGATTTGTCTAGTGACATTGACGGTAATAACACTGCTAATAGTATTTAGTAATAGAAAACAGCACAATACCATGGAATGATTATGTTTGAATTCGCCTTACATTTTCCCCATCAAAATAACAATTATCATGAATGAGATCTCGGCGGGAGGGAAGGTCGAAAAATTAATAAGATGGCAAAGATCTGTTAGAATCCCTTTCACCTGTAATCATTTTCGTTTATAAAACTTCAATTTATATGCAGTAGGGCGTGTTCCGTGACTTTCGTATATAATACTAACAACTCCTTTGAATTAAGTAAATCTTGTTTGGGTCGTATATTGATGAAAAAGAGAAAACACAGTTAATTAGATAAAAACTATTTTGAATGGAAAGTGGTTTTGCTTGTGTGGCTCTATTTCATACTGGATTCCACTAACTACATTCATCTTTGACCATTTGCTTTTTACAAACATGTATATCCCTTTTTTCGATTATTTATCATCGATATAAAAAACAAGCGATCATTTGTCAGATTTAATTATGATATGAACACTAGATCAATGTTTCTGAATTAGCTGTTTTCACTAATACAAAACTTTATATCTTTTTCCTTTGGTGTGAAGTCTCTGGAATTTCATATGTAAAATGGTAAAAAAAGCAAGAATTGATCACTTAGAACCAGCTTTTATGAGGTTCAAGGTCTTCTCGATTAACCATGCCAGCTGATTTTACCACCCGGCAGAGCCGAAGTACACAATTAAGGACGAGTAAAAAGTCGCCATGGGAGCCACAGTTGGTAGCCTATTTGCGGGAGAGCACGCTGAGAGCATTGAGACAAAATCAATTACTGTCAGTTTGGCAGACTAGATTACCATGATCACTGCCATGTTGATTTTTGAGTCAATAATTGGGTTGTTGCTTGATATTTGGCAAAAAATTCTCTCGCTAGAACCTCCAAGTAGGTGGAAGCATCAGGGCAAGTCTGCGAGAAAAAAGCTCTTCCACTGACATCTTCTCTGAGTAACTTACTCTCCACTTTGTGTAAGTAAATGTCTTAACACGCTGCTTTCAACAATCAATAATCACTTGACATCTATTTAATATTTTGGACCGTTTTTAACTCATTTTGTTAATACCTACTCGTTTTATAGCCAACTTTGTCAAGGAGCACATGTACCACACGGGAATGTGTTGTCAATTCGTAGTAAGACATCTCTAGTACGTAGTAAGGCGGTCAACTTTTATCAATATATTATCAACAAACGTACAACGCCGGGTTTAAGTATTGCGTAGGCTGACAGGTTAAACGCCTCAGTTTTGATTACTCCAGTCAATTTAAAATGCTCATTTTAAGAAGGCTGTTCAGTTGTTATTAAGAAAAAATCTTTTGTAACTCAGAAAAGTGCAGCTAACTAGATAGACATCACTTTACTAAAACGGCTGAACAACACCGTTAACTTTTTGTATCTTTCGAAAGAACTGATCCTTGATTCTTTTTCTTGAAGAAATGAGCTTATTTGCTTGGGCATATCATTATTTACAGTTCTTTGAGGCACACGTCGACTGACAGAGGCATTTTTCCGTAGAAAGTCAAACTTCATGTAAAATAGGAACACCTGTCTTGGTGCGATTGCTTCTTGCTTGTCTTGAAAAGAAAAAGATCGAAGTATATCTTATAACCCACTTATAAAATGATATAAGCAGAAATACTATTATCTAAAGCATTTTGAAAATATATAGGGTAGAGCCAGGAAATTAAGACAATAATATCCCAGTGAGATAGGCTTTTAACAGTCATCTGAGCCTCAAAAAACACACGCGATTTCAATCTTAGCAAATCCGTTGTTCAAAACGTTTCCTTTTTGGATGCAGTTAGTGAACACGAAATAGGGTACTAAGTATTTTCGTTTTGTTTCTTATGCGAAACAGTTATCGACGAAGACGGGTGATTAAGATTATCACATTTTTTCTTTAAGTTATTAGTTCTGTCTTATGCTAATCTAATGTCTTTCTGTTGTAACTAAATTAAATTAAATCAAACATTATCAGATCATAAGCAAGATTGTTTCCCAATTTGATGTCACTTAATCTATTAACCCAGCTCTCTTTTTACAAACAAGTCATAAAATTTATGCTTCGATTTACCAAGAGTAAATTGGCTTAAATACATGTAAATAGTTTAGACTGTGAAGATCGTATGATATGGTATGAGCCTCAATCCCACCAGGAGATCTCTTTACACCCTTGGAGAACTACGACTCTAGCGAGCCTAAATCGTTTCTGTCTTCGGTCAACCACATTTTCCTTTTACTATTTATACCATCATTGCAAAAGGGTGATTGATATCTGATCGTCAATTATGTGTTGGGATGGTTTGCATTAAACGTGCCGGCGGTACAAATCGTCCGAACAAATACCGCCTTTTTTCATTGATAGTTCCTGATCCTTACAACATGGATCCTTTTCAGCCAGGCTCGCGGCCTCGTCGGCTAACTTTGAACTCCAAAACTAACCTAGATAAGAAATCAAATTCATCAGTTTAATTGTTTAGTTGCATCTTATTGTCTTGTCTAGTTGCCTTCATTATTCTTTGACTCCTTGGAATACAGTTCCTCAGTAGTTACTCTTAATGTTCAACGAAAACTAACTCTAGTTTTTGTTTTCACAGACGTCGACTTATCTCATCTAAAAGAGCAATATTAGAGTTCTTTGAAGTTTACATTGTCACCTTCAAGGGTTCGGCAAACTAACAATGAGTACCAGAGAGAACAGCAGTTCCAGCAGGTTTTTCAGGGACCACAAGAACTCGATTCGACTTGGTCTGCTTTTACTGTTTCTGCTCGTTCATGGCGGTGGAACTTGTGGACCGGGCAAGATTAACAAAGAAAGACTAAGACTCCAAAGAGTTCCATTAAGGTTTCGTGAACGAGTTCCAGACCTTATCGAGCTATCCGCCGCTGCAAGCGGTAAGTCTACCGGTCGGGTGAAAAGGGGTACGGCAGAATACGATGCCTTGATAAGCAACAACGATCCAAACATCGTCTTCAAAGAAGACGACGGACATGGTGACAACAGACGAATGACTAAGGTAATAGTTTTTTACTGTCTCAATAGCATATATACACAGATTGTAAACTCATTAGGACGCGCCCACTTGAGCATGTTTATATTCGATCAAGAGACTGATTTGCACGATTAACACCTACTTGTCAGCCCACTTATTTTTGTCAAAATCTGACCCTTGACGGATGAAAGTCAGCTTTTAAAACAATACCCCTTTTCATTTTAAGATGTAGAATTAATTTCCATTTAACTGATTCATTTTATCTCTATGAATTGCCATTCAATTAAAAAAAGATTTGTTTGAACCTAGCGCTGCGCAGCAAAGCTCGAATCCCTGTCATCAATAGTCAAAGAACATTGGCACGGTAAAGTAAGAGTCAGAGTGGTAAAAGCGTACGATGATGGTGAAGGCAAGCAAAGAAGGAAAGATCCACACTCGCTTCATTATGAAGGAAGAGCGGTAGATATTACTACATCTGACTTGGACCGAAACAAATACCCGATGCTTGGCCGACTTGCTATCGAAGCTGGATTCGACTGGGTTAAGTACGCTAGCAAAGCTTACATCCACGCATCAGTGAAATCAGGTACTTTATCTGAATTTTATTCATTCTATACTGACGATTTAACACTCTTACACAGAGTGAAAAAGAGTACAGTGCTACTTACATTAACTGATTCATGATGGCCAGAAACAAGTATTCCTTAACAATTTTGAATAGAAAGAATCTAAATAGTTGTAGACAACCATAGTTTCTATCAAAACGACGGGCATATTTATTTAGTAAATTTGTTTTTCTTTGTTTTTTGTTTTTTTTTACGGAATGCAACAGAGGAAATGAGCTCGAAAAGCATGAATAATGGATGCTTCTATTCCAACTCCTCAGTCCAGCTAAGAAATGGAAAACCAGTCTTAATGAAAGATTTAAAGATAGGAGATCGCGTTGCTAGTTTGGATGACCATGGTAGAATTATCTACAGCCCTGTGATCATGTTTCTTCATCGCAATCCAAATCTACGAACTACTTATCTGACCATCAACACGCTCGACCACAATAAGAAACTTATAATTACGCCAGCTCATTTTATCTATAAGCTAAACAAACATACGCAGCGTGAAAGTGTGCTTTATGCAAAGCAATTAACGACAGGAGACGAAATATATACATGGAATAGTTCAAACCAAGTCGGCGCTACAACACGACTGGTTACTGGAATAGAAATGAGCGAGTTGACAGGCGCGTTTGCACCGCTTACTGAAACAGGGAACATCATAGTAGATGGCGTTGCTGTCTCTTGCTATGCAGTCTTCCCTAGTAATACCATATCGCATTGGAGTATGCTACCAATACGGATCTTGACCAGATTCTTTCCGAACTTTTTCGAGACGGGTGAAGAAGTTCCTTGGTATCCCAGAATGTTATTTAAATTTTATTCAGTATTCAGTCAATGGTTTTGGAATCGGTAAATATCGAGAAATCCATGAATTTGCAATTGGTCAGTTTCAATTGATGATGAGCTGGAGATGATAGTGTGTTATGATCTCACTCGCCGCTCGAGTTGAATATGCATCGGTACACAAGAATGCATCTCTTTTTTTGTGGTCAAATCGCTTGAATTTTTCGGACTTTGTCAAAGACTCCGTCACAGCGGTAGGTGAGTTTGCTCTCAACGATTTTTGAATGAATTAGAAAAAAAATCAAGTTAAAAAAGCCTTCGGAGTGCACTATTTTACAACGGCTGTTTCTGTTTGGTCAAGGGGATTTCACGTGATCACTTAAACGTGTTGAATTAACTGAATTAATTAGATTTGACAAATTGAGAAGGCGCTAATTAGTCTAATCACAACCAATAGCCGACATCATGCTGACATCACTTATACACGAACTGTTATAATTAAAATGTCGTACATATGTTTGAACATACAACGTGGACGAATAAAAGAAATTAGTCTCTAGCCTTCGACATCAAATGAACCGGAAAGAAGTTGCAAATTGTTGATGATACGAGAAACTAGGGATCCTCCTTGAAGAAGTTCAAAGCATTATTATACAAAGCCCAGAGATTACTTGAAGATTAATATTGTAGCTTATTAGTATTAATAAATAATTGATAATTAGATTATCGGACTGTCGAAAAATTTCCAAGGAAATGACATTTACAATAGTCCACATATAAAGTGGCATGGTACGACATGGTACGACATATTTTGAGGTACTCTTGTATCGAACCTATATATTAAAAGGCTGTTTTGTGCTTGAACAAAACACTGAATAGGATATTTCATTGAAATACTTTTTTGAGACCAAAATTAGACGAATTGCCGCAGCCAAAAGGTCAATTTATTTTGTTCAAAAAGACAATATTCAGTTTAAGTTGTCTCAAAGAGTGTTTTATTTTTCTGAACACACTTTTCATTTAGCTGACTGATACTAACTTATCGTTAGCCGATCAGAACTGTCTATCAGCTCCGTTGATGTTACCTTGGCAATGATAAGCGAAAATAAAATAGCAAACGCCACGAACAACAAGATTGCCGTTATACGACGGATCAGTTGAGATCTAACTGGATATGGAGTATAAAACTGAACATAAAAGAATAACCAGTACGCCGTAGAAGAAATTGTTTAATAAAACGATATTTCGGCAAGCCAGTACTTGCCTTCTTCAGGTTATGAATAAAATACATTGGTATGAAGATATATATAAGGACTATTGTGAAATGCAATGATAAGCAACGATAAACAAAGATCGTAGAAATCAATTTTTTCTAAAATATCTCGCGATCTCGATGAGAAAAACGGAAGAAAAAAGAAAGAAAGAAAGAAAAGCGACTATATGGGTTATAAACTACACACCAAGGCAAAGTACATGAAAGTAGCTGAGACAATTAAAACTTTATCAGAGCGATTTTAAAAATGTGTGAAAACTTATAATGTGTGATTTATTCCATATCCCTCTGATTAAAAAAAAAACTAGTTTGATTCTGCCTCAGCTATTTTGCCTTGGTATGTAGAATATAACCCATATAGTTTGGAGCTCATCGAGATCACGTGATATTAGAGAAAAGCTTATTTCAACGATCTTTGTTTATCGTTACTTATCGTTGCCAAGGTAACACCGATCGAGCTGAAATGGACATAATTAGAAGAGGGTCCTGAAGGGATAAAATTGGAACTGGGATTTGTCTTTATAAAGGGCTGGCAAATGGGATTTCATGTACTGGGAAAGGGATTCATAATCAAAGAAACAGTTGAAAAATGGGAATGGGATTGAGATTTGAGCAAACCATGCTGGGACTGTGAAATTTGAATTTGAATTTGGGTAAAATTTGGGCTGGGAAATGGAATTAGGACCCCCCTTCAGGACCCTCATAAACTTCCAGCCTTATCCACTAATGGGTTTAAGAGGCGTTCTGATCGGCTAAGGATAAGTCTATCAATCCTTACCCTATTATTGGTGCAAAAGGCGCTCTAATAGGCTAAGGATAAGTCTGTCAATCCGTTGAATGAAAAGTGGAAGTGTGGTCAGAAAAAACCGCTTCGAGACATTTTAAGATCGATAAAGAACTTTCTTAATACTCAAATTTTATTTAAATCTCATCGTCCTGCAAAAGGCTGCAAAACCAACAGACCATGAATCAAAGTTGTTTTCGAACATTTTACAAGTTTTGAAGGCCATCGCGTCACGCCTTAAGACTACATGAAGTGATTTATATGCAAAAAGGCATATTGACGACGCTAACGTTACTTAAAATACCTTGGTTCAACTTAGTTTTGGCTTCTAAAATTCTCTCATTATAGGCCGCGATTCAGTATGTAGTAGAGATCGAGGCAGTTTTCGTTTGACGTACGGTACCGCGACTCTTAAATGGCTTTCACTTTAAACCAATAAGAAAGAGAGAAAACAGACACCATCCAATCACGTTTGAACATGGAAGCCATTTAAAGCCTGGTCCTCACTAGCGCATAAACAAAAGAATAACATATTAAGCATAAACGTAAGCCTGTCCTCGCTAGATTATAAGCACAAGCATAAAAATAAAGTGCATGTCCTCACTGTGAAATAGTGCGACATAAGCATAAGCACAAGCAAAAGAACGGAAAGTTTTTAACCTTGTGCGCTAGTGAGGACAGCACAAGAGAAAGGTGTATGTTTGATCTGCTTATGGTTATGCTTGTGCTTATGCGCTATTGAGGACCAGGCTTAAAAGTAACGATACCGTAAGGTCTGTTTCAAACAACGAACTTCTCATGTGCCGAAGGCATTACAAACAAAAGATAATTAGGCGGCCTTCGTTGATCTAATTAGTTTCGGCACACGGAAAGCTCGACGTATTGAAACAGGCCTAAGTTTCCAAGTACTATGAAAAAGGCTCTATTCATCTATATTCCTATTCAGTGTTCATCACAAGACAATTTTTTTGTAATATCTGTAAAACTTTAGGTTAGGGACTGGTCATGAAGTATAGGAGAGGGAAGTGGACCAGAAAAAAAGGGGGAGGAGAGGTTCGCCATTTCTTTGCACTAAAAATGGAAGCATTAAAAATTATGCGCTTCAGTGAGAGCGTCATCGACTACCTGGTATATTAGGAGAGAGGCTCCTTTTAGTCATGCATTTAAAAAGGGCTGGGCTACTCAAAATAAATCATGATAAATTAGATGATAAATTAGATTTTTCCAACCCACCCTTCCCCTATACTTAATGACCTGTCACTAGAAATTGTAAATACTGTATAAATAAAATGTAAAATGTCGTAAGAATTAATATCATATAAAACTTGTAGCAATCAAAAAAACTATATCTTACTGGAAATAATATATTGAACAATCAAGTATAAACGTATCCATGAGGATGTTACATAAGTAATGGCTTTTGCCATGCAAATTTTAATTAAATGTGGTGTTGAACGCGTTTCCACGACCTGAGAGTTAAAAAATTTACTCACCCTAGATTGTCTTAATCATAAAAATAGTGGGGAGGGGAGGGTAAAGCCAACTTGGCGTCTAGATCTCTTTCAATTCATCTGCGCAGGTCGCCTTGGCTTTTGAAAAACCTTTGAAGTTCGTTCTACGCACTGCTTTCCTAACTGACGCATTCTACACAAAATATATTGGTAAGCCTAAACAAAAATAGCTCGCTAAAAGTACTTCGTAACTGTATTTAACGTTTCGTTGGCGGAACCCGTATAAAAGCATCCGGTATCGTATCGATAAGGTATTTTTTGGGAAATGAAATTTAATTCTAGATTATAAGGCATATAGCGTAATAGGTAAATTACGAGCCCTAAACGTGTAATGACAGAAGAAGACTACACTAAGGCCTTT